>CM064578.1:6528839-6835717 GCA_032716605.1 Paralithodes platypus | reverse complement strand
GTCTCACTCAAATAATATGAAAAGCAAAATAATATTTTGAAGCAAAAGAATTTTCTTCAGCTTAGGAAATCACTAGAAGTATATTAACACAGCCATGTTAGTCTAAGGCGATATTACTAATAGAGACAAAATGCATTCACCGTACTAAGCAGCCCAGCGGACGCGCCTGTAAGCTGTAGATGTAACGCACAGCCCCAGAGGACACGTAAGCTGGCGCGTCACCCGTAAGCGCGGAACATAATGCCACTCAAGAGAGATATGGGAACGTGTACAGTATCCCACGGCCCTGAACGCCCAGTTGTTGAACTCGTAAGTATTAATATAAAACAATAGTATTACTTTCATCATAACCCCATTACTTAAAGAGTTGCTTTAGTCCACAAGTTAGTCAACTAAAATAGTTAGTACATAATATAGCGTTAACGTTAATTCCCAATCAATAGTTAAGTCATAATAGTAGCGTTACGTTAATTCCCAATCAATATAGTGTCAACACATAAATAGTAAGCGTTAACGTTAATTCACCAATAAATAGTTTTAAACACATAAACAATAGTACACATCACGTTAATTCCCAATCACATATCTCACTAACCAAATAAATAAGGTTTACACCGAACACACTTAACACACATTTTATAATCTGAACTGACAGTCACAATCCCATTATAATACTTCCCCCCGTCTTCCTCCAGCTGCAAGTTCACCTTCCCCAACTCCAAATGAGACTGATTTGAATGCCCACAACTCGGTCTTATATACCAAACATGATGGTGTAGGAACGAATCAGGAGGCGGCGGGGTGTGCGCGCTCCAATCATAGCTCCTCGAGTCACATAACAGGTGCGTGTCCACTCACAGCTCCTGCGTCGATCAGGGTCATAGCATCGGTCATCGAGGTTTGGTGGCGACTTGGTATGGGGCGAGTGGTTTGCCCACTCGCTCGTTCGCTCGCTAGCTGCTTCACCGTTGGGTAGTTTGGCTCCTTCAACTCTAATTCTAACTCTTAAATTAACATACAGGGCTCCGTATGTCAGACCTCCCCCCTAGAAAAGAGTTTAAGGAGTATAGTACATAATATTAAACATAATACATAAATAGATTCACCACCAGATTGGCAACAGCAAGATTATAATGAGGATATACGGTAATAAGGATATCACCCCAAAGGCAACGTCTCCCCAGGTACCACATCAGAACATAGCCGAACGTAGCTGGAGCGTTATTCGAACTGCAAGGCATCTCACAGCTGAAGGCTTAAAGCGCACTACAAAAGCATGATATTTACCTCGCTACAAGGGAGAGCTAATTGACAAATCCCTCTAATTAATATTATACTTACTGCTGATGAGGCCAACTGGTATGCAATCTTTGATCCGTGGCAGTGGGTAGGTATCGTTCTTTTGACAGCATTGCCCCTATACCCACCTTTACAAACCCTACAAACCCACTCTGGCGATTCCGTACTGGCTGAATTGTCGGCAAAACAAGAGGAACACACCGGGCAACCACTACCTCAGCTGTCATAGCATCAACAGGGGGTTAAGGAAAAGCACATCCTACGTCGATTGGGAGGCCAAGATTAGGGAGAACACTCAGGCCCGGAGCGCAACTGCGAGGCCCCCCAACGTATAATACAAACAAGGTGGTGGCTGTAGCGCCGAAAACAACACTGGGCTGAAGTGTGAATCGCTGGGTATTACTCAAATACTCGTGATACAAGACAGGTAGGGGCATGTTCAGTCATGCGTCGATGTCGTGCACGGCCAAAGAAGTGAGCCCTGGAGTATCACGGAACACATGGAGACTGAGAGAGATAAAACGATAGTTGGTTCGCTTGATCAGAGGAAGATGACATCGTTTAGATGGTAAATTCCCTCAAAGCCACTGAATTATTACTGAAAGTTGGATAGGGCTAAAGGACAAGTCAAAGGTTCCTGCATTGGATACCTTCAGGCTCTGGAACAGTCTGTTGCGGTGTCAGTAAGAGAAACTGAAGACTTTGTCCGCACCAGGCTGCTCACAGGTCCTGACATTCACTGCCACAGTGGGAGAATCTGGAGGAGAGGAATCAGGGGACCTATGGTAGGGCTTCAATATATTATATGGAATACTTGCGTGGGCTTTTCTCCTGTCTGGGGTAGTTACTAGATAATCGGTAATGCTCACCCTCCGAATGAGCGTATATGGGCCCCTGAACTTGGCAGATAAAGGTTGGCCAAAAAGGGGGAGCAGGACCAAAAACCTCACGAGTAGCAAAGAAAAGAAAAGGTACCCCCATTACCCACTCAACTCCGGTCTCTGTACAATACTTACGTACTCATTCCCTTGTACTGATCTGATATCGTTCGAGAACCCCTTGACTCTCTGGTTGGTAGGTGCTAGACTTTACATGCTCGATACCCAACTCCTTCAGGGCACTGCTTGAAAATGTTAGAGGTAAAATTAGTTCCTTGATCACTTTGCACCTCATGGGGGAAAACCCATTCTGGTGAAAAATTTGAGCAGTTCCTTGATTACAGTTGGAGCAGAGGTAGTCCTTAAGGGTATAGCCTCTGGGTAGCGAGTTGCCATGTCCATGATAGTTAATAAATAAATGTTACCTTGGGAAAGTCTTAGGCAATGGGCCTACAATGTCCACTACCACCCGAGTAAAAGGATTCTCGAAAATGGGCAAGGGCACCAGAGGATGTACAGGCACCTTCTGATTGGGTTTTCCCGTCATCTGGCAAGTGTGACACACTCTACAACACTCCACTACATCTGCACGCATTCCTGGCCAGTAAAAGTGGGATCTGATTCTGTCTAGAGTTTTTCTCACACCTAGGTGTACTGCCAATGGTATACAATGTGCCATTTTCCATGATATCTTTACGACAAGGTTTGGGGACTACTACTTGATGGACGTCCCAAGCCCCGTCATCGATTGGTCTGTGTGGCGGTCTCCATCTTCGCCACAATACCCCTCCTTTGAGGTAGAAACATTCACCACCCTCCTTCTCACATTCCTCTTCACTCACGGACCTGGCAGCTGACTCCTTGCATTCACTATCATCTCTCTGTAGCTCTACCAGGCCGCTAGGACAATTTGGAGGGGTTTCATGGTCATAATTAGGGTAAAGATGGGCCATAAAGGGGTCAGAAAAATCCACCTCAGTAACATCTCCGGGCACAGTGGGAGCATCCTTCACACTCTCATCATCCCTTTCATCAACTCTTACAATCGGTACAATTCCGTGTTAGGGAATACGTACTTGTGACATTGAACGTTTGTCAGCACACACAGGGAAAACAGTTGGCAACTCCTTGTCAAGCTCACCGGTTAGTGGCTCGTTAACAGGGGAAAGTGACAAAATGGGGTCTGGTCGGACCTTCTCACCTGCTACATCATTCCCCAAAAGGAGTGTTACCCCAGGCACAGGGATATCTTGGGACCTACACAAAGCTATGGTGGCCTCACCCTGTAGTAACTCACATTCAATTTCGCCTTTTACCAAGTATGCATAAAACTGGCCTCCAGCACCTCTCATTACAACTGGTTCCCCAGGTGGGCACTCAGTGTAAGGATTCACCATGAGGGTGCTAGTAGAACCTGTGTCTCTCAGAATTTTTAACTCATGCATGCAACCATTTAGTCTCACGTTGCCAGATGAAATAAAGGGACGGTAAATGTCCTGCACTGATGGTGAAATTATTGGTTTAACCCTTGTGGGTTGCACCACAACTGCTACTACACCCCTGTCTAGATGATTTACGTTAGCTGCTAGGTACTCCTTCTGTCGAGAGTCCTGGCTTAGGAGTCCTGCATTAAAGGCACACTTGGTGCTAGGTACTCCTTCTGTCGGGAGGCCTGCATTAAATGCACACATGGAATTTGAGATACGGCGGCAACTGTCTGCCCGATCTCTCGGTTTTTTCCTTGGCACAGCAATGATAAGCTAGGTGGTCTCTCATGCTTCAAAAAGTACATACTTTAGGGGATACGGGAAAGTTCCCTCTTGAGCATTACTATTAGTTTGGGGCCCAACTCTGTTACCATTGCCCCGAGTCGCATTTTTAGTTGGGGGAACATTTCTATTTTGGCTAACTGGGGAAGACGTTATAGGCTTGTGACTGGGTCTGTCAGATTTGTGATTGGGATACTTAAAATTAGAACTAGAATTATCGTAGGGCTTCTTTCCACGAAATTTGTTGTTGAGCACGTATGTGTCAGCCATGTCAGCGGCGTCGGCAAGACAATCTACCTTTTTCCCCTTTAAATGATAGGATACAGAAGAATCAATTTTCCATAGGAAATTTTCTAACAGGACCAACTCCTTCAGATCGTTGTAGCTTGTGACTTCTTACTCTTGACCCAATGATTGAAAGTTTTAGTCATGGTCCTGGCAAATACCTTATGGGTTCTTCTTACTTTCTTCTGGTTTTTACGGAAAGATTGCCTGTAAGCCTCAGGCTACTATTGATAGGTTTTTAGGAGAGCTTCTTTGAGATTGTCATAATCCTGCCTAACTTCGGCTACTTCTGACAAATACGTGGCTCGAGCCAGCCCTGACAAAACAGATTGTAACATAAAAGGCCATTGATTCGTGTCCACTTCATACCTCCAGCAACTTCCTCAAACAAAACACAGAAATCCTGCACATTAGCCTCAGTGAAAGGTGGAATGCCACTAGTCATAGTCAATACCAGAGGGGGAGCAATTACGGGAGCATTCGTATTGACATTTAGTTGAGCTATTGATATTGATATTGATATTGTTCGGTCGAGCTCTGGCTTTCTATGCTGGCTCTGGACGGTATTTATTCTGGCTAGTTTCTATTTTTGCTCGGGCTTGTTCTTGTTCGGCATTCTGGCAATTGTTCTCAAGTTGGCTTGCTTTTTTATTGTCTGGCTATTTCTAAGTGTTTGAGATCCTGGCAAGGTCGCCACTCTTCTGTTACGTATCTTGATCCTCAAGTGGTTAACTTGATGAATCTAGATAGCACAGAGATATATATTAAAAGGTATCAGTCAGCTGAAGGCAAAACAAAAGTAAAATCTAATAAAATAATTTCCTGTTGTTGCTTCCTTTCCTTTTGGATCTTAGGACTTCATATCCTTTATTGACTGATACACTTTAATTATGAAAAATACTGAAACTAATTAAAGTCATGTAGTATTTATAAAGAATTATTATTTAACCGAAGCTTAGTAGGCTATGGTTATGAACCGAAGAAGTTATATCTAAAGAAGGACTATTAATTTTATAAAAAGTCTTGAAAGATAAATATTTAAAATAAGAATATTTCTGTCTCTTACCCCTTTTGAAATGAATAGATAGTTTTCTTATATGTCCTTTTATTTATATTTAATGTAATTATTCTTGGTTCTTGTCTTACGTTAATAGTATTATATTATTATTATCATCAGGGGTAATATCAAAGTCACATAAAAAGTTAGATATATATTTAATAATTAGTTAAATTTATTTCTTAACCACGTAACATTGAGGTTTGATTATGAGTAAATAAAGTTACAGGATCGTTTCATAGATTCGATTCAGGTCTCACTCAAATAATATGAAAAGCAAAATATAATATTTTGAAGCAAAAGAAATTACTACAGCCTAGGAAATCACTAGAAGTAATATTAACACAGGCATGTTAGTCTAAGGCGATATTTCTAATATGAGACAATAGCATCACCGTACTAAGCACCATTAAGCAATATAAGCTTAATTAAAAGAAAATGAAAGAACTCGTAAGTATTAATATAAAACAATAGTATTACTTTCATCATAACCCAATTACTTAAAGAGTTGCTTTAGTCCACAAGTTAGTCAACTAAAATAGTGAAGTACATAATAATAGCATTAACGTTAATTCCCAATCAAATAGTTAAGTACATAAATAGTAGCGTTAACGTTAATTCGCAATCAAATAGTTAAGCACGTATAGTTAGCGTTCACGTTAATTCCCAATTAAATAGTTAAACACATACACACATTAAACACATCACGTTAATTCCCAATCACATATCTCACACTAACCAACATAAACGTAAGTGTTTACACCGAACACACTTAACCCCACATTTATATAATCTGGACTGACAGTCACAATCCCATTATAATACTTCACCCCGTCTTCCTCCAGCTGCAAGTTCACCTTCCCCAACTCCAAATGAGACTGATTTGAATGCCCACAACTCGGGTCTTATATATACCAAACAATGATGGTGTAGGAACGAATCAGGAGGCGGCGGGTGGTGCGCGCTCCAATCATAGCTCCTCGAAATCACATAACACTTGTGTCGTCCACTCACAGCTCCTGGCGTCTATCATACGTCATAGCATCGGTCATCGAGGTATGGGGCGAGCTGGTATGGGGCGAGATGGTTTGCCCACTCGCTCGTTCGCTCGCTAGTCTGCTTCACCACTTGGGTAGTTTGGCTCCTTGAACTCTAATTCTAACTCTTAAATTAACATACAGTGGTCCGTATGTCAGAATATATATAAATATAAATATATATATATATATATATATATATATATAATTATATATAATAAGAGTTTGTGGTGGGGGACATTTATGTTGGGTATAATAAAAATAATAATAATAAATAATAATAATAATAATCATACTAATAATAATAATAAAATTATAATATAATAAAGCAAAAATATAAATGAAATACAAATATAAATACTTTTTATGGGTATATATATAAACACGAATTATATATATATAGATATTATAGATTATATATAATATTATATATATATAATAATTATATATAGATATATATATATATATATATAATATATATAATAAGAGTTTGTGGTGGGGTACATTTATGTTGGGTATAATAATAAATAATAATAATAATAAATAATAATAATAATAATAATAATAATAATAATAATAATAAATTATAATATAATAAAGCAAAAATATAAAGGAAATACAAATATAAATACTTTTTTATGGGTGATCCCATACACAGGAATAACAGGTATAATAATAAATAATAATAATACAAATAATAAAATAGGCCTAAACACAAAAATAATAAAAATAATAAAATGGTGGTGGTGGTGGTGGAGATGGTGGTGGTGTTGGTGGAGATGGTGGTGGTGTTGACACAAATTGGGTTGGCTTCATTTTCTGACCTGGCCCACGGTCAGAAAAGGAACCCTACCCTATTGGTGTCAACACCACCACCATCTCCACCAACACCACCACCATCTCCACCACCACCACCACCATCTCCACCACCACCACCACCACCCACCATCACCACCACCACCATCACCACCACCACCATCATCACCACCACCATCACCACCACCACCACCACCACCACCACCACCATCTCCACCACCACCACCACCACCACCACCACCACCACCACCACCACCAAAAATGTTGACTGTACTTACTCACACTGCTGAGATTCCCTCGTGGCCACCAAGCCGTATATGTAGAGTGCTTTTGCCCATAAAAAACTTACCTCCCAAGCACTTTCCACCAATAAATTATCGAGCAAAAATGCAAGCACTTTCCACCACTAAATTATCGAACAAAAATGCACAGGGCTGAGGGAGCATGGCGACATATGCTCGACCAGTAATGAAAGTTTTTTCACTAAGAAACACTAATACAAGGTAAGATTCACTACTTGAACGGATAAATAGCAATATAATTGACTGATATTTATATGAAAGTGTTCCACAAACAAGCAAAACGTTTGGCAAAAAGCATGGCCCCTCCCTCCACCACCTTGGTCACGTAGCCTTCACCAGAGAATGCTCGATCAGTAATAAAAGTGTTTTCACTATAAACACTTATACAAGTAAAATACACTACTTCAAGTGATAAATAGCAATATAATTGACTCAATATGGTATGAAAGTGATCCACAAACAAGCGAAACCATGGCCCCTCATGGAGCCCACCTTGGTCACGTACACCAGACACGCAAAACACTTCACTAACATTGTTTTTATACCCTAAATAAGAATAACACAATAATCCATCGATAACCCAACGATATAGCACTTCGTTTGGGTTATATTAGGGCAGTAATACCAGCCAGGCTGGGCAAAATGGAGGCCCCTTGGTTTAAAGGGCTGCACACACCCACCTACTAGGCTGGCTGATGGGAAGAAACTGACACTCTCTACCACCGCGGGGCCCTCACAGGGACGCTAGGGGGTTGCTAGATTTTTCCACATGTACATCTAACTTATCGGACTTACCAGCCAAAAAACCGGCTCAATTGCGTCATAAACTTATTTTCTAGCAATATAATAAGTCCATATGACGCGATCGCGTCATATGAGTTTTTGGTTCACTCTGCCATATGACTCGATCGCGTCATATATGTCTGGGAGAGTTAATAACCCTCGGGAAGGCCTCGCTATATATTGCTCCTGAACCAGAATTAATTCATATTTTTTCACCATCGAACTTTACTTCTAAACTCAATTAACCTATCTATCTATCTATTGCCAAATGCCTTACTCCCCTTAATGAGGGTGGCCATACACAGAAGGCCCCCAAGCGGACCTATTCCCTGTAAGAGGGACAACCCGAGCCAGTTTACTGAAGGACTTACAGGATTGACCACTCAATTCTTCGACTATCTAAACTCTAAAGTGGAACACATTCTATCTATCTCTCCCTTCTCTGAAATCTCCATCTTAGGAGATTTCAACGTTCACCACCACCAATGGCTCTCCTCTCACTCTACTTACAAAGGTGGTAAACAAGCCTAAGTCTTTTCTATCATAAATGACCTAGAGCAGCTGGTCCAGCAACCCACCCGTATCCCGGATCGCTTCGGAGATCGGCCCAACATTCTTGACTTATTTCTGACTTCTAACCCTTGTTCTTACACTGTCAATCTTTTCTCTCCTTTGGGCTCCTCTGACCATAAACTTATCTCCGTCACCTGTCCTATCTCTTCAGTACGGCCATCTGGTCCTCCCAGCCGGCGGCGCTTGTGGCACTTTGGCGCTGCCGACTGGGAGACTCTCCGGCAGTACTTCTTCGATTTCCCATGGAATGACTTCTGCTTCCGTGGCCGAGGACCCTCGGAAAGTGCTGAACGCATTACCGAGGTAATCCTCTCGGGCATGGAAGCGTACATTCCATCTTCTTTCTCTCAGTCTAATGCAAACAAATCTTGGTTTACTCACGCTTGTTCTACTGCTGTCCACAACAAGGAGGAAGCATTCAAATGGTACCGACACCTTAAAACTCAAGAATCTCATTCTTCCTATGGTTCTGCCCGGAATTAAGCCAAATCTGTTCTTCGATTTGCCAAGCACTCTTTCATCAATAATAAATGCACTGAACTATCCAACTCTAGCTCTTCCCAAGTTTTCTGGCATCTAGCCAAAAACCTCTCCAACAACTTTTCTTCCTCCTCTTTCCCTCCCCTTTTCCACTCTGATGGCACAACCCCGGTGACAACCATCACTTCTTCCTCTGACAAAGCTGAACTCTTTGCTCAAACTTTTGCCAGGAATTCTACCTTGGATGATTTCGGTGCTATTCCTCCCTCTCCACCCCCCTCTCTCCTACTTATGCCTAATATCCTAATATCTTCTAAAGATGTACTTTCTACCCTCTCTGGGTTTAATACTAAGAAGGCGTACGGTACGGACGGTGTTCCTCCTGTTGTACTTAAAAACGGTGCTTCCGTGCTGACCCCCTGTCTAGGCAAACTCTTTCGTCTCTGTCTCTCCTCTAACGTCTTTCCTTCTTGCGGGAAGTTTGCTCTTATTCAACCTGTCCCAAAGAAGGGTGACCGCTCTGAACCCTCCAACTATCGTCCAATTGCTCTCATCTCTTGTATCTCTAAAGTTTTTGAAACTATTCTTGCTTCCAAATTTCTTAAGCATTTCTCTTCTCATAATCTGCTCTCAGATCGCCAGTATGGCTTCCTTAAAGGGTCGCTCTACTGGTGATCTTCTTTCATATCTTACTAACTCTTGGTCATCCAACTTTCGGGACTTCGGTGAGACTTTTTCTGTTGCACTAGACATATCGAAGGCCTTTGATAGTCTTTCACAAATCTTTTATTTTATCCTCAGGGTTCTGTCCTATCTCCTATTCTCTTTCTAATTTTCATAAATGATCTTCTCAACTGTAGCCTACATCCAGTCCCATCCATTCATATGCAGACGACTCTACTTTACACCACTCAATTAGTTTTCCAGAACGCCCCAGCCAGCAGTCCCTCAAAAGTGAACGTAATGAAGCCAAAAAATGCGTACCTTCTGATCTAGCTACTATTTCCAATTGGGGTAGAGAAAACCTTGTTGCATTTAATGCTTCCAAAACTCAATTTATCCATCTTACTACCCGTCAGGAACCTCCAGAGGACTATCCCTTATTCTTCAACAATACAAAAATCAACCCTTCATCTTCCCTCAATGTTCTCGGTGTCTCTTTTTCTTCTGCTCTCACTTGGAAAGACCATATTACCAGTCTCGCTAAGGCAGCCTCCAGAAGCTGGGTGTGCTCAAAACCACCTCAAGGGGTTCTTTACCCCTGCGCAGCTTCTTGCTCTGTACAGGGGCACAGTGCGTCCTTGTATTGAGTATTGTTCACATGTGTGGGGAGGATCCTCTCACACCGCATTCCTAGATAAAGTAGAAAGGAAAGCCTTTCGTATCATTAACTCCCGTCCACTCGCCAAATCTCTCCAATCTCTCTCTCTTCGCCGCAATGTTGCATCTCTCTCACTATTCTATCGCTACTACAATAAACAGTGTTCCTCAGAGCTTTCCCAGTGTATACCACCTCCTTTATGTAGGGTATGTAGTACACGCCTTACAACACAATCCCACCCCTACTCTGTGCAACTCTCCAACCCAAGAGTGCAACGCTATTCTCAGACTTTCTTCTATTCAACTGCTGAGCTCTGGAACTCTCTCCCAGAATCAGTCTTTCCCTCTTCCTATGACTTAAATTGCTTCAAACTCCATGTGTCCAGGCATTTTAGCTCGACCGTCCCTTGATTTCGGCCCTAGTGTCACTCTTTGAAATCTGGGCGAGGCACTCGTCAGGCAGTTATGCCTTTTGCCTCCCTCATTCACATAGAAAATTTTGTTTTTGTTTGTTTTAGGATCCGTCCGACTCTGAGGCCCTCTATGTATCTTGTTAGCACTATTTTTCTACAGTGGTGTTCGGCTAGTCCATCCACTAACCTACCTTACACTTAGATAAGTAGTACGGCTTTATATCAAGTTTACTCCCCTGGACAGGCTGACGAGTCCCATCAACCCAGATTTTTATAAGGTTGTCTCCCTTAGATGGGTTACCATCCAAGGCTATTGAGTCCCATCCACCCGGAAATCAATTAACCCATAAACGGCTGCAAAGCTCATAAGAGGTTTTACTGGGCGACGGCGGCAAAGCTCTTAAGAGGGAGGCCTAAAAAAAACATTTAAACAGCCCCAGCAGCACTAAAAATTTTTTTTTTTTTTCCCTATAGCCTACCTCATATCACTCCTCCACATCCCCTCCTTCCTCCCTTTCCCCTCCCCCTTCAATTATCACCTATTTTCCCTGTTATTCCCTAATTCGTTGGTATATTTTTGTGCTAACATTAGCAAACTGTGTGGGGATGTGCTTACGTGCCTAGCGGGTGTGTTACACAACCGAGTGTGTGTATGAGTAGGCTCAGTGTGGCTTGAGGCCTCGTGGAGGGAGGGGTTGCCTCAATTTTCTCCATAATTCATGAATGGGCTGGTCCATCTATATTCGCGATTTTGACCAGAAAAATTATATTTTCACTTGGTTTATTGTTGTTACAGGTTACTATCTTCATAGTGAAGGTAAAATAGGCTCATATGAATAAGTAATAACGATATTTATCGTAAAATGACGATTATAGGCCTGAATGGAGCCTATATGCTCGCCCATGGGGAGCTAGTTCAATACCCCCCCCTCGCCGTTGCCGAGTTAATCAAATTAATTAATGAAATCCACAAATACATGTGGCGCTCCAAGGACTCGAACCTAGGATACTCACACCAAAATTCCATGCATTTATGCATTTCGCTATCAAGACAGTTAAAGAATTATGCACAAGCCTACGATATATTATGCAGTTTCGAATCCCGCATATTAATCTGAGCATGTACATACATTCTAACTGTACTATGGTAGCCTAATGTACAGTATAGATGAATGGAAGGAGTAATTAATGGGGCACTTAACCCTCGGGAAGGCCTCGCTATAAATTGCTCCTGAACTATAATAAACCCACTGGACCCCAGCGCCGCAGCATATGCGTCGGCAATCTGTATCCTCCTACTATCTCTATCCTCAGTTTCAAGCCAAAGGTGGATGTTGCGTATATGTGCGCAACAATCTCGGTTTCTCTCGTGTTCCCAACTTAGACTCTTCTGAATTCTCAACTCTCTGGCTAAAGCTTTCTTGTCACTCTCAAACTAAATATTTCTGCACTGTTTATCTCTCCCCTAATTCTACTGACTATCCAAAATTCTTTGACTATCAAACTTATGAAGTGGAACACATTCTATCCATCTCTCCTTTCGCAGAAATCTCCATCCTAGGAGATTTCAACGTTCACCACCACCAATGGCTCTCCTCTGTTTCCACTGACCAACTGGGTGAACAAGCCTACATCTTTTCTATCCTAAATGACCTAAAGCAGCTAGTCCAGCAACCCATCCGTATCCCGAATCGCTTCGGAGATCGGCCCAGCATTCTTGACTTATTTCTAACCTCTAACCCTTCTGCTTATACTATAAATCTTTTCTCTCCTTTGGGCTCCTCCGACCATAAACTAATATCTGTCACCTGTCCTATCTATCCGGTACGGCCACCCGATCCTCCCAACCGGCGGCGCTTGTGGCACTTTGGTGCTGCCGACTGGAAGGTTCTTCGGCAGTACTTCTTTTATTTCAAATGGAATTACTTTTGCTTCCGTGGCCGAGGACCCTCAGAGAGTGCTGAACGCATTACTGAGGCATGGAAGCATACATTCCATTTTCTTTCTCTCAGTCTAATGCGAACAAATCTTGGTTTACTCACGCTTGTTCTACTGCTGTCCGCAATAAGGAGGAAGCATTCAAACGATACTGACGCCTTAAAACTCAAGAATTTAATTCTTCCTATGTTTCTGCCCGGAATCAAGCCAAATCTGTTCTTCGACTTGCCAAGCACTCTTTCATCAATAATAAATGCACTGAAATATCTAACTCTAGCTCTTCCCAAGTTTTCTGGCATCTAGCCAAAAACTTCTCCAACAATTTTTCGTCCTCTTCTTTCCCTCCCCTTTTCCACTCTGATGGCACAGCCATCACTTCTTCCTCTGACAAAGCTGAACTTTTTGCTCAAACTTTTGCTAAAAACTCCACTTTGGATGACTCCGGTGCTATTCCTCCCTCTCCACCCCCCTCTCTCCTACTTTTGCCTAATATCCTAATATCTTCTAAAGGAGTACTTTCTATCCTCTCTGGGCTTAATACTAAGAATGCGTACGGTTCGGACGGTGTTCCTCCTGTTGTACTAAAAAACTGTGCTTCCGTGCTGACTCCCTGCTTAAGCAAACTCTTTCGTCTCTATCTCTCCTCTAACGTCTTCCCTTCTTGCTGGAAGTTTTCTCTCATTCAACCTGTCCCAAAGAAGGGTGACCGCTCTCAACCCTCGAACTATCGTCCAATTGCTCTAATCTCTTGAATCTCTAAACATTTTGAAACTATTCTTGCGTCCAAATTTCTTAAGCATTTCTCTTCTCATAATCTACTCTCAGATCGCCAGTATGGCTTCCTTAACCCGGGAACTGCCAAGAGACTCTTAAGAGTTCCCCCGGCGGACTGCGGGAAGACTCTTAAGAGTAAGGGAAAAAAATAAATCCATTTCAAACACCCCCCCCAAAAAAAAAAAAAAAATTTTTTTTTTTTTTTTTTGCCCCTGGGCCATGCCAAATATTACTCCTCCACCTCCCCTCCTTCCCCACTTTCCTCCCCTCCTTCAGTTATCACCTATTTTCCCTGTTATTCCGTTATTCTGTGGTCTATTTTCGTGCTAACATTAGCGAGTTGGTAGCAGGGCGTTGTCATCACTGTTACCAAGCGTGGGAAAGAGCGAGAGAGGACTATTGCCTAACAGTGTCTCTCCAGACAAGGGGAGGGTAGGAGGGGAGGGAGGTTGCCTCAGCCATGCATTATGTAACTCCCGGCCTGTATCGCCGATTTTGACCATCCAAACACTGTTTCCACTTGTTTTATTGTTGTAACAGGTTAATACCTTTTTAATCAACCTATAATAGGCGCATATGGATAAGTATTAATGCTATTTATGGTAAAATAACGATGTTAGTGATGGGAACAGCTCAAATATGTCAGCACAGGAGTGTGGTGTCTCATACCCCCCATGCGCACTTCTTAGGTTATGTGTCACTCTACTGGTGATCTTCTTTCACATCTTACTAACTATTGGTCATCCTCCTTTCGGAACTTCGGTGAGACCTTTTCTATTGCACTAGACATATCGAAGGCCTTCGATAAAGTCTGGCACAAATCTTTAATTTCTAAACTACCCTCCTTCGGTTTCTATCCCTCCATCTGTGCCCTTGTCTCCAATTTCCTTTCCGGCTGTTCCTTAGCTGCGGTTGTGGACAGCCATAGCTCACTTCCTCATTCTATCAACTCCGGTGTTCCTCAAGGCTCTGGCCTATCTCCCATTCTCTTTCTAATTTTCATAAATTATCTTCTCAACTGTACCTCCAGTCCCATCCATTCATACACAGACGACTCTACCTTACACTAGCTACTCAATTAGTTTTCCTGAATGCCCCACCCAGCAATCCCTCAAAGACAAACGTAATGAAGCCATGCAAAACTTATCTTCTGATCTCACTACTATTTCCAATTGGGACAGAGAAAACCTTGTTACCTTTAATGCTTCCAAAACCCAATTTCTTCATCTTACTACCCGTTCGGAACTTCCAGTGGACTATCGCTTACACTTCAACAATACAAAAATCAATCCTTCATCTTCTTTCAATATTCTCGGTGTCTCCTTTTCTTCTGCTCTCACTTGGAAGGACCATATTACCAGTCTTGCTAAGGCAGCCTCCCAGAAGCTGGGTGTGCTCAACCACCTCAAGGAGTTGTTTACCCCTGTGCAGCTTCTGGCTCTGTACAGGGGCACAGTGCGTCCTTGTATTGAATATTGTTCACATGTGTGAGGAGGATCCTCTCACACCGCACTCCTAGACAAAGTAGAAAGGAAAGTCTTTCGTATTATTAACTCCCATCCACTCACCAACTCACTGCAATCTCTCTATTCGCCGCAGTGTTGCATATCTCTCGCTATTCTATCGCTACTACAATATCAGTGTTCCTCAGAGCTTTCCCAGTGTATACCACCTCCGCTACGTAGGGTACGTAGTACCCGTCTTGCAACACAATCTCACCCCTACTCTGTGCGACTCTCCAACCCAAGATTGAAACGCTATCCTCAGTCTTTTTTCTATTCAACTGCTGAGTTCTGAAACTCTCTCCCAGAATCAGTCTTTCCCTCTTCCTATCAATTAAATTGCTTCAAACTCTGTGTGTCCAGGCATTTTGGCTAGAACGTCCCTTGATCTTGGCCCTGTCACTTTTTCAACTCTGGGGGAGGCATTTGTTACAAGCAGTTCTGCCTTTTTCTCCCTCACTCACATAGAAAAAGACAAAAAAGAGGGGGACAGGACAAATATGGAGGAATGGTAGCAAGTAATGGAGGGGAATTATCTCACCTAATCACAAATTGCTTCGTTTTGAGTGCCACTGGGGTGTTTTTAATTTTTTGTTTATGCTCTGGCTATATTGAGGACGGTCACATTGCACCACAAAAACCTCTATAGAGGATGGTCGTCGTTTATGGGTTGATGAAAATATTGTTTTCTGTTAATTTAAATACCTCGGTCAATTGACCAGACATTGATCGATAGAAATGCATGAAATTGGGCTCTAGGTCAATGAACTTTCGACCTACATCAAAAGTAAGCCAAATGTTGAACTATACACATTCATACAATTTTTAAGTTTCTCTCATCAAAAAGACCACAGATTCTTCCGCCTCCCATGTTGAGTATTCCCGCCATTGCATCCTGTGACGTTGTGGTAGACAGACCAGTTATCGCCACATAAAATAAGTTAGATAAGCTATATTTCTATGTTGTTAGGACACATTGACGAAAGTTATTCAGTACATACATACAGTACATACATACAATTTTAAGACTGAGTGCTCCACACATACGTGCAGTTTCAATCTCTTGTCCTAATGGCGGTGTTCCAGGCAACCCTGTTAAGGGGTGCTTCACTTGTCAAGTTTTTGGATTTGAGATCAGCATGTATAGTCCGATCCCAGGTCTTCCTCGGTCCACCCCTTGTGCAGCTCCCTCCACAATCACAGACCTGCATTTTTTCATACAATTTTGTTCATCCATTCTCTCCACATGTCCATACCATCCCAGTCTACTTGTATGCATCACCTCGCTAATACTCTTTATACCTAAACGTCTCCTCAGCTCATCATTCGTTATTCTATCCTGCAGCTTGGCCCCACACTTCCATCTCACCATTCTCATCTCATTACGTTCCATTCTGTTGACATCCTCTACTTTAACGGCCCATGTTTCTGAGGCATACGTCATTGCACTTCTAACATATGAGGCATACACCTTTCCCTTCAGGGGAAGAGGCATTCTTTTCATGGTCAGAATTGGCAGCAGTTCTCTGAACTTCCCCCAGCCACATCTAATTCTTGCGTCAGTGGCAGCCTCGGCCCCACCACCGGCAGAGATGGTATCTCCTAGGTAAAACAAATTGTCCACCAGCTCTAATGACTCATTTCCAAAATTCACAGCCACAGGATAATCATTTAACACAAGCTCGCCTTTGCACACTATGCACTCAAATTTCTCTATTTCTGACTTATCCTTCGGCAGGGGTCCTTTTAATCTACTACAGCGCTTACTCCCATGATGCGCCCAACATCGACAGATGCTACATCGAATCGAGTTAGCGCACACACCCTTTCCACACACTGCACATGGGTATGCACCGCTCTTTTCCACATTGCCTCGTCTCAATCTACAATGCATAACCTTGGTTTTGTTAATATTGACTTTTAAACCTTTGCTCGCCATGCCCTCTCTCCATCTTCTGAATTTGGCCTCAGCATCTTGCATATTGTCAGCTATTAGGACTAAATCATCTGCATAAAACAGTTCCAACGGGAGTCTGCCTCTTAAAACTCTAGACAGTGCCTCCAGGACCATAATAAAGAGGAGGGGGCTTAACACTGAACCCTGATGAATTCCAACACGGACTGTGAACTCATCACTCAGTACACCTTTCACCCTCACCGCAGTTCGCGAATCCTCATAAATCTTCATTATCACACGCACCAGCCACTCTTCCACACCAAGTTTCCTCATAGCCCACTGCACAACATCTCTAGGCACCCTGTCAAAGGTCTTCTCCAGGTCTACAAACACAAAGTAAAGATCCCTGCCTTTTAGTAAGTATCTTTCCTGTATCTGCCTGACTATGAAGATAGCATCGGTTGTACCACGTCCTGGCATAAAACCAAACTGCATATCATCAATGGAGATGCTTTGCCTGATCAAACCCTCAAAGACTCTCTCACAAACCTTCATGATTTGGTCAAGCATTTTCAGGCCCCTATAATTACCTCTATCTAGCACATCACCTTTTCCTTTGTATATATTTACTATTACACTTTTGTGCCAATCCTCGGGGATTTTCTCATCTTTAATAATGGTGTTTATCAACTCAGTGACTAAGTTTACACCAGTCTCCCCTGAGGCTTTTATCATCTCAGCGACAATGTCAGAGCACCCTGGAGCTTTACCATCCTTCATTTTATTGATTGCGTCGCTCTCTACAGCTGGTGCTATCAAAGGAGGGGGTACAGATATTGGTTTTTCGATACTAAACTGTTCCTTATCCCATTCAAACTCTACATTTAGCAATCGTTCATTGTGTGCCTTCCATGCTTCTCTGATTTCATTTTCTTTACATTTAGCAATCGTGCATAGTGTGCCTTCCATGCTTCTCTGATTTAATTTTCTGCATACGCAATTTTCCCATTATCGTTTCTAACACTGTTCACATATAATGTCCCTACTGTCATTTTTAACTCGCCTAACAAGGTTGAAGATCCCATTCGGATTGTCAGTCTTACACACTTGTTCGAGGACCAGGTCCTTAATGCCTTTTTTTTAGCATTGTAAATAAGACTTTTGGCAGTTCGTTTAGCTGCCTGGTATTCCTCCTTGCTGCCTCCCTTCTTCCATACTCTGTAGCACCTCCTTTTCTCTTTCACAGCATGTTCTACCTCATCGTTCCACCACCAGGAGATCTTATTCCTTGGGTGACCCTTTGTTTTCCCACAGACTTCGTCAGTGGCAGCGAGAAGGCTATGCTTAAGAAAATTCCATTGACTCTTTACATCGGTAGGCCTAGCTTCCTTATTTCTGTTAATTTCCTCCAGTTCACTATGAAACCTGTACCTAACTTCCTTGTTCTTCAGCAGCCACACTTTCCTTTTGGGCATGTATACCTTCTTACGATTAGGATCTCTGTATAAGCTCATGTCACACACAAGTAGCTTATGCTGGGGGATACATTCTTCGCTCGGGATGACCTTTACATCCCGAACCAGTTTCCAGTCTTTCCTTTTAACCAAGAAGTAATCTATCTGGCCACTGGAGACCCCAGAGTTATATGTGACCAGATGGCTCTGTCTTTTCTTGAACTTAGTGTTAAACACAACCATATGTTGAGTTCAACGCAGGACTCCAGTATATATTCGCCTTCCAGATTCCTCCTTCCGTAACCATTTCCTCCATGTACTCCCTCGTATCCATCTGCAGATGCTCCCACATGACCATTCAGGTCCCCTCCCAGGATTGTTATTTCATTCTCCGAGAGGCCCGAAATGACACTGACGGTGTCATTCCAGAAGTCCTCTTTTATCTCTTTCTATATGCCAGCCTACAAAACCTCCAAAACCAAGCAGATCACAATGGACATTGTAGCTTGAATAGGTTTAATCCCTGAAGTTGACCTTTTACAGTAATGAAAATATCAAGGGTTTCTAGTGTCCTCCTAGGAAAAAAATATTAAGAAAAAATAAACAAACTATAGTTGGTGTAACCACATAAATATTTACCCACAAGGATAAATCAAATTATGTTGTATAAACAAGAGGCAACCAACTAGCCGTCATGAACCGGGAAATTAAAACTGCCAGGATTCACGACAATTGTTTTGTTATGATGATTATAGATTGGGGTACAGTTATAGGCTACCTGTAGCTCATTGTATGAGAAAGAAAATAAAACGGCAACGAATTTCCTAGGCCTAATAGTTTTTTATATGAACATTAATAGATATGCATTCTTCAAATACGAGTAGCACTCTGCCAACAGTATCATAATTATAATTCTTTACACAATACGCTATTATTACAATACGCTAACTATAATTACGAAAATGTATCACGTGAATACCTTGAAACACTCTCATAATATATTTGATCATAATATATTTTATTTAAATGTACCAGTTACAGGAGGGTGCGGAGATGCATGAAACGTCTGTCTTTAACCCTCTCAGACATATGACGCGATTTTGAGCCGATTAGGGATACTTTAAAGCCTTTGTTACCATCAAGGGTATTTAGAAACCTTTAGTTTAGTTACTTCATCCTCTGCAGTTGTCATTGAGTTAGCTGTGGGCAGAAAACTAATTTTGGAGAGGTAATTATAAGAGTGAGAGAACTCTATTTCTTATTGCTAATCTGGCAACCTCTGCGCAGCAGACGTATTCCCCTTCTGATTGTGAATAAAGACTGGCCACTCGCTTGAGTAGCCTAGCTCTGTGATGTATTGTCAGACAGTGTTTCCAATAGCTTGCCTATTTTCTTCACATCGATCGCTATTCATAACGAAAATTTCAAGCAGATCGAGTTGTTTCTTTTTTGCCTCCGAATTTCAGAAGGCTTACCCTGGCTTGGGAACTCGATTAACATGGTAGTACAATTTAGGAAAAACATCCAAACCACTCATTTTGTGGTTTTGCATTTCATGAGGTTAACCCCATCTGTACCGGCGACACCTTTTTCATTTTATTTTAGCTATATTTGTTGGATTTTGAGCAGTTTAAGAAGGATCTGTGGCAGTAAAAAGGGTTAAGCGAGATGGTCTGAAGCCAGTTTATTGCTGGAGGCCCTATTAAAGTGAATAATAGCATCTAATAATAGCAATAATAAAGCTAAAATGATGGCACGGTAATGAAGGGGTTAAGCATAATTTGATATGCTCATATTCGGCCCTGATATACACTTAAATATTACACGTAGGCTTACTTCTCTTAAGTTCTACTCATCATTTGTAACTTGAATATTGTACTTAAACCTCTTGCCAAGGCTCACTTCTATTTTGATATATATATATATATATATATATATATATATATATATATATATATATATATATATATATATATATATATATATATATATATTTATATGTTAGTATAGCCAGGTAATAGATTCTCTTTTAAACAGACGAGGTTAAAGGCAATAGCAGTTTCAGCATTCAGGATTTTATTGTTACAGCTTTCAATAGTTCTAACAATTTCCCTCTGGGGTTCAGAGATGAGGTACAACAGGTTAGCAAAATTCATGGTGGATCCAACGTTTCACAAGTAAACATCTTGCATCTTCAGGGAATGGAGAGGTAATGATTAGAATAAGGACAAAACAACATATTTATACAAAATTCGAGGATCAAGAATAGGTAGGTGGGCTACTGGGTGTGGGGTGGCTGTTCATTGGTGGAAGGCAGTCTATTCGCGAGACGGGCACTAAATCTTATCGGTGGTTGGTTGTTGGCTGTGGGTGGCTGAATGCTGAAACTGCTATTGCCTTTAACCTCGTCTGTTTAAAAGAGAATATATATATATATATATATATATTTTAGAGCGCTTGCCTTCATAAACCCAAGTAACCTTGCTTTCACTATTTACGCACTCATATTATTTATATATGTATATTGTAACTACCATTTCTACACTTATGTTAAATAAACCTTGTACACCGAAGCCCATGTTTCTGTTCTAATCTTAGTTTCCCAGCTCCTTAAGGAATGCACACTCATGCGGATAAGTTTACACAGCCAAATGACAATTAGTGCCTTGTCGGTGTCTTAACCCGTACAGCCCCAGCGACGCGCCTGACGCGTCGGCGATGTATGTAACGCACAGCCACAGAGACGCGCCTCGCGCGTCACCCTAATTGCGCCGACCGTAACCTCAGGTGTAGCCACTCAAGAGGGCTCAGATTTGTATGGGAACTGTGTACGTATCCCACGCAACCGTGCCGATGGTTGAAAACTCTCAATGTCCACGTGCGTGCGCGCGAGCGCGCGATAACCTGTTTTTTTTGGGATAATTGCCTTCAATTTTTTACTCTTGTAAAATCCGTAGGACCATTTTTTAAGCTTTTTGAGCGTTTTTTCGTGGTTTTTCCTTCATTCCTAACCCATTCGCTATTGTTTCTGGAATAAAACCATTTTTTGAAAACCGGCCGGGTTCTGGTGCGCAAACATTACAAAACTAGCCGGGGCTCCACGGGTTAATACCGAAACTCTATAATTGAAAAGGTTATTAAATGTTGTTCTCCTTCTCCCAAGATACTGCTACCTGACCAGAGAGCAGGTGTTTGTGACCTTCGGTGATGAGGCTGAGGTGGAGATGGTGTGGAATGGTGACCAAAATGTTCTACCGGTTATTAGGTTAGTAACATACTGTATTCTGTGTGTATATATATATATATATATATATATATATATATATATATTGAGTATATATCACAAATACACGTGAGCCACTAAATGTTTCTAATCTATCAGTGGGGTTCGAACCGCCGACCGTCAGGACGATAGCCAACGCTTTAACCCTTGTCTAGCGGGGGTTTTGGGCTTATTTGGGCATATTCAGGCCCTCCTGAATGATCAATCAAGTATCTGCCTGAAAAGAAATGTATTCAGCAAAACACTAGGCGCTAAAAGCTTCAAAATGAGACCAGAACGAGCTACATAGCACTCGTGGTTCTCATACAGTGGTACCAGTAACATGGGAGTTTAGCGTATAGCGGTATATTTTTTCCAGCTACACTCACTACTGGCTACACTGCCGGCCTCTCGAGAACACAGGGAGGGTGAGTCAGTGGGCGGCGGTAGGCCCTGGGAGTCGGACGTGTGGCCCGCTGCACTCCCGGCCATTTGCACTCTATTTTAACCCTTTAAAAGCCATAATAATTCTCCTAACTTGCTGCAAATTGGCGCCCGGCTTTAGCCGGGCGCCGCTCTTTTACCCGGGAACTGCCGGGAGACTCTTAACAGTTCCCCCGGCGGACTGCGGGAAGACTCTTAAGAGTCAGAGAAAAGAAAAAATCAACTTTAAACATCGATTTATTTTTATTTTTTTTATTTTGATTTTATTAATTTTTATTTTTTTTTGGCCCCTGGGCCATTCAAAATATCACTCCTATACCTGTCCTCCTTCCCCACTTTCCTCCCCTCCTTCAGTTATCACCTATTTTCCCTGTTATTCCCTTATTCTGAGGTATATGTTCGTGCTAACATTAGCGAGTTGCAAGCAGGGCGTTGTCATCACTGATAGCAAGCGAGTGCATGAGAGAGAGAGAGAGTATCGATTGACTGTGTGTCAGTGGCCTTGGGGGAAATTGGCGGGAAAGCAGGTTGCCTCACCCATACATTCTATAACTCGTGGCCTGTATCTCCGATTTTGACCATCCAAACGCTGTTTTCACTTGTTTTATTGTTGTTTCAGGTTAATACCTTTATAATCAACCCATAATTGGCGTGTATGGATAAGTATTAATGCTATTTATGGTAAAATTAATATTTTAGTGATGGAAACACCTCAAATACATGCACACAGGCAGAGGTGTCTAATTACCCCCATGCGCACTTCTTAGGTTAAGGGTTAATAGACTGCCGTGGTGTAGTTGATTAAAGCGTCGGCTATCGTCCTGACGGTCGGCGGTTCGAACCCCACTGAGAGATTAGAAACATATACATATATATATATATATATATATATATATATATATATATATATATATATATATATATATTTAATACAGTATACATATATATATATATATATATATATGTATATATATATATATATATATCTATCTATTGTCTGACGCCGTTATCCCCGAAGGGGTGGCCACGAACGAACCGCCCCCATGCACCTCTGTCCCCAGTCAGTCGTCGCCCCTCATAACAGCACCGACTTCATACATAATATACTTCCTTACTACATCCTTCCACCTCACCTTCAGTGCACCTCTCCCTCTCTGTCCTTCCACCTCGCTCTCGTACACCCTCTTAGTCATTTTCTCGCTTTCCATACATTCCATTTGGCCGAACCATCTCAAGTTGTTCCTTTTCACACTTTCCAGCACATCTACCTCCACACCACACCTTCTTACTTCCTCATTCGTCTGTCTATCCCTCAATGTAACTCCTCACGCACTTCTCAAGTAACTCATTTCCACCGCTCTCACTCTGGGTCTGAGTCTCTTCCCGAATGTCTATGCTTCGCTTCCGTAAGTTAGTGTCAGGATTACCACACGGTCATGCTAGGACTATTTCTTGTTACTGCTTTCAACGTTCCTACAACCCTCTTCCCCTGTTGCACCCTCTCCCGCACTTCTTCATCCATAGTCCCATCTTTACTCAACACACTGCCCAGATACTTAAAAGAGCTGACTATCTCCATAGCCTGACCGTTCAACTTCACCTCACACTCTGTGACTTCACCTCATTCGAAGACTATGACCTTGCTCTTCCCCGCATTTACCTTCAAATTCCGTTTTTCGCACACTGTTCCAAACTCATTTACCAGACCCTGCAACTCCCATTCATTATCACTCATCAGAGCTGTATCATCCGCAAACAGCAGTATAGGCAGCTTCCACTCATTTCCCTCCCTTTTCAGCAATACACCAACATCCACTGCTCTTCCTAGTATTTCTTTCATGACTCCATCCATATATAGCCTACAGTAAGCAACCATGGAGACATCACACACCCCTGTTTCAACCCAACATTCAGGTCAAAGAACTCGCTCTGCTCATTCTCCACACGTACTGCCGCCTTTGCACCCTCATACATGCTCTTCACTGCTTTCAGCAACTTGCCATCTACTCCGTATATTCTAAGTACTTTCCACATACCTTCTCTATCCACTCTGTCATAGACCTTCTCCAAGTCCATAAAGGCAACATACACTTTTTGTTGCTTCTCCAGATATTTCTCCACAACACAATTCAGGGTAAAAATCTGATCTACACATCCTCTTCCCTTCCTAAAACCTCCCTGCTCGTCGCCTATCCATTCTCAGTTCTCACTCTCACTCTCTCAATCACTACCCTACTGTACACCTTCCCTACTACGCTTAAAAGACATATTCCTCGGTGGTTACCTCACCCTCCTCTTTCCCCTTTGCCCTTATATAGGGGGACTATTATGCCAGTCTTCCAGTTATCAGGTGCACTCCCCTTCTCTCATGCTAGTTTGCACATTTTCCATACCCATTCGATCACTATCTCACCACCATACCTCAACATTTCCCCACACACTCCATCTGTTCCTGGTGCTTTCCCCAACTTCACTCTTTTCATGGCTTCCACACTTCTGACCTCCTGATCCCCACCTCCTCCTTCACTCCTCCTCTTCTCCCTCCCATACCATATCCAACTATGTTTGCTGGCCCTTCATTCCTTACATTTAGCAACTCGTTGAAGTACTCCCTCCATCTTTCGACTCTCTCTTGCTTCTCGGCTAGCATTCTCCCATTCTTATCTTTAACACCCTTACTGTTTCCCTTGCTACCTTCCCTAACTTTCCATGTATACCTGTGTATCATTCTGTGTCGGAAGAAAGTGTTGGCTATCCACAGCCTCCTTCCCACACAGACATCCACAAGTGCACTACCATTCCCATTCACCTCTGACGGTACCCCCCACCCACCCACCACTCCATCAACTTTCCTATCACCCACCTTACCATTCATATCCCCAATCAGAAATATTCTTTCGTTCTTTTCAAACTTATCCAGGCATGCCTCCACATTCACCCAGAACTCCTCTTTCTCTCTTACAAGTTTATCCTCTGTCAGAGTATACACACACACAATCACCCACGTTTGTATTCCTACTTTCATGCTCACCCACACAATCCTTGAACCCACAGACCCATATTCTCTTACACGCTCCTTCCATTTGTTACTTACAAACAAACACGCATCTTCTCTCGCTGTTCCCTCACTCACTCCAGCACACACACCCATTCCACACTCACACTCTCTCACATCTGTACCTCTCCATTTGGTCTCCGTCAGTCCACATACATCCAGCCTGGCATTGACGAACACTTCCAAAACCTCTCTCTCTTTTGTGCCATCATTCATGCCACTCACGTTCCATGAAACTATTCTAAGAATGTCCGTAAGATTGTCCATAGTCGGTCAGGGTTCGTCAACACAGGGTTCGTCCGCATCCGAGACTGATCGTTCGTTTTTCGTTCCTTCATTATTTTTCACGGGTGGGGGTCGCAAGCCCACCGACACAACCTCTTTAGTCGCCTCTTACTACACGCAGATGGCATGTGGGGCATATTCTAATCCCTTAACCCCAGGGAGAATATATACTGTATATATTATATATATACTATATACAGTATATAGCCTATACTGTATATATTCTATTTATATATATATATATATATATATATATATATATATATATATATAGTATAGTATATACTGTATATCCATGTATATATATATAATATATATATATATATATATATATATATATATATATATATATATAATAACTATGTATCTATATATATATATATATATATATATATATATATATATATATATATATATATATATATATATAGGGGAGGTGTGGTGGTGTGGTCTTGCCACTGGCCTGGTAATCCAAAGGTCCCGGGTTCAAATCCCGATGTATCAATGGCAAGATATTATTGGGATGGAATTTGTGCTGTACCTAGTATCAGTGCATTACCACAAGCCCACCGAAACGTCAATAAAATACCCTCATTGTTCCCTGATTAAAATAGCATTGTATGAATATTCCCATATTCAAAATATGCTATAGGGGTGCAATGCCTAATGAGTTATCTGCTCAACAGGTGGCGTTGTGTGTGTGTAAGTGTGAGAGTCCGAGTGTAGGGGGTGAGATAGTGAAGCACGGGAACGAGATGGCTTCAGAGATGGGGTCGTTTCGGGCCATGAGTGAGCACCGTGCCTCATGTGAAGGCAAGATGGCAGGTGCTCGTTGTACTCTACGTGCTTCACATGTCTCACTCCCTAGACTGGAACAAGACCTCACGGGCTTCACTGTTCATTGTAAAGCGGTGAATGTTAAGGCTCTCAGCCTATGCCCGAGAAGAAGTAAGTTGGAATATAGAAAAAAAAAAAAAAAAAAAAAAAAAAAAAAAAAAATATATATATTTATATTTTCTATATATATATATATATATATATATATATATATATATATATATACTGTATATGTATATATATATATATATATATATATATATATATACTGTATATACGTATATATATATATATATATATATATATATATATATATATATATATATATATATACAGGGTGTCCCAGGAAGAAAGGGCATAACTTTGGGAAATAATAAAACAAGCTATTCTAAGCATAAATTGTTCAATAACAAAAAGTCAAAGTCTCAACCGTTAAAAAGATATTGGAGGTTTAATATTGTGTCCTCCCCCACATCACTGTAATGGACTCATCCATGTCAAATAGTTCCCAACTGGTCCATAGTAAGCTAATATGTCTATGATAATTTTACAACTTACAGAATTATAGTATATTTATAATAACATGGTAAAATAATTGCAGAAAGATGGAGGTGTGGTAGATACTAGGACAGCTAGGCCAGCCTTATGGGAAAATACTGAAGAAAATACAATTTTCAACATGCAATATCTCTATAGCAGTCGAGATTTGGCATATATCTTATAGAACATTTTAGGCTTAGAATATTTTGTTTTATAATTTCCCAAAGTTATGCCCTTTCCTCCTGGGACACCCTGTATATATATATATATATATATATATATATATATATATATATATACAGTATATATATATATATATATACAGTATATATATATACATATATATATATATATATATATATATATATATATATATATATACATACTATGTACAGTATACTGTATATATACATATATATATATTATGTATATATATATATATATATATATATATATATATATATATATATATATATATTATATATACTGTATATATATATATATATATAAAAAGGAAAAGTATTGACAGGGCACCTGGCAACATCTGTATTCTTAAATTTTCGGCTAACCTTAAGCCATCATCAGGAAAAACAACATTCCCTAAAATATAGGTTTGATTCCCAGAGGGAAGTAATGAAAACCTAATATTTAGTAGGGCCCCGTAATCATTGACGATATTGCATATTAATACAATAGTCTCCCTTCAACACCCGTGGCAGCAGTTTTGAATCTCCCGCACTGAAGGGTTAGGGAGTACTCTCATAAGTGCACGCTTAATTCTCTTATGGAATCGTCCTTATGATCGGGTACCCTACAGAATTTTTTTGTAGAAAAATAAAAAAATAAATTTAACTTATTATCTGTTATATTATGGCTTTCCATGCATGGATTTCTTGTGCGCAGCACCCAGGCGCAGGCTCCCTTGCGGCCATAGCTTCCTTCACTGGTATATCAAGATACAACTAGAGATCAAAGAATGGGAAGGGGATGGATGGAAGGGCCATGCATCGTCAATGATTACGGGGCCCTACTAAATATTAGGTTTTCATTACTTCCCTCCGGGAATCAAACCTATAACACCGGTCAACACGATTTTTCTGGCACAAGGTTTTCCAATGGATTTTAGCTAATTTTGGTGTGCTGAATCCAAATCTGTCATCAGGTTTTTGTCTATCACATCAGGTTTTCGAGATATAAAATCTTGCTTTTTCGCAAGAAACAGCAATTTATGCTCATAATGGAAGAATTAAACATACATAGATACAAAAAAATTAATGAGTCGTAGCACAAAGTTGTGAGAGTGAATGCACATTAGCATGTAAGAATTAAGTGTGAAGATAACAAACTATGTACAAAAAGTCTATTCATTGTGGTCATGTTACAACTGCATAAACTTCCTCTTCTTTGACGATCTCTGATGTACAGCTTCTGGAATGTCTCTCATCAAGCTCCAGCAGTAATCTACCATTATGTTTGAGTCCCATCGGCCTTGGTAACGTTCTTCCATTACTTTAACGTTTTGATGAAAGCGTTCACCTTGCTCTTTGTTCACATTACCCAAACATGACTATGTAAGTAGTGCACCTTGAAGCTCATTCTACATCCAAGTGTTGCAAACTCAAGAGCAGCTCCTCCACAATCTCTTGATAGTTGTCAGCTTTCCTGTTCCCAAGGAAATTCTGCACCACATCAGAGAATGCATTCCAAGCTCTAGCCTCTGCCGCATCAAATATTCCTGCCTTTTTCTTCTTGTCACTGAGACTTGGAAAGGTTGAACATATATAGCTGAAGCAGTCTCCACTGTGATCAAGAGCTTTGACGAATTGCTTCATCAAACCAAGTTTTATGTGCAGTGGGGGAAAGACAATGTTTTTCCTATCAACCAGAGGGTCATTAATGATGTTCTTGTCACCAGGCATCAAACTGTTTCTTGGTGGCCAGCTTTTTCACCCAGTGGTCTACTGTAGCCCTACTGTCCCAGTAGCACAGGAAACAGGGGATATTTTGTGTAACCTCCTTGCTGGCCAAGCAGAAAGTTCATAATTTTCAAATCCACACAAATTACCCATCCATGAACATGGTATTGCAACCTCTCCAGAACAATCTTGATGTTGGCAAACTCTTCTTTCATTTTTACAGTGTCCTATTGGGATTGAACCCTCACTATTATAAACACACTATCCTAAAAATAAAACACCATATTCTAACAATAAAGCAATCACTGACCATCCGCAATGAGTGACGAAAAGTAAATTTTTGGTAAAATCCATGAAAATGGGGTATACCTATAGCACAAAAATGTGATGTAATAGAGCAAATCTGAGATCAGATTTGGATTCAGCACCCCAAAATTAGTCTAAAACTGCTCTAAGTTTCCATGCCAAAAAACATATATATTTTTTTTTTTTTTTTTTTGTTAGAACAATATTCCAAAGAGTTTATAGTTCTAGTTAGGGACACAAAGATGTTCCCATTATATCATGTATAGATCTGAAGGTAAAAGATCCGGTCATGAGCAAGCAGACTTTCTTTAAAGTCACGCACTGCATGCAATCATTCATATTTTATATTATTTATTGTTTATAAACAATACATTTTTTTTTTTTTTGTATACGGCTTATTTTTGTCCTGAGGTTAGGGTATTGTCACGAATGTCCCTCTCCAGTCTTGGTACTCGGGCAATATCGTCAATGATGGAGGGGCCACTATTAAATATAGGGGACATTCGTGACAATACCCTAACCTCAGGACAAAAATAAGCCGTATAACATGTTTTAAATTTGTTATTGTATATAAACAATAAATAATATAAAATATGAAAGATTGCAAGCAGTGCGTGACTTTAAAGAAAGTCTGCTTGCTCATGACCGGATCTTTTACCTTCAGATCTATACATGATAAAATGGGAACATCTTTGTGTCCCGACCTAGAACTATAAACTCTTTGGAATATTGTTCTAACCAAAAAAAAAAAAAAAATTTATTTTTTTATTTTTGCAGTGTATACATGTTTGTACATTCTGGTAATCCTATATAGTTGCAACTATGATAGATTTCTTAAAATTTAAAACCTGAACCATTATACCGGTTCGATCACAGCTCGTGATTCATCACAATCTCCGGCGGAAGGGGTCTTCGTAGGGCTTTGGACTATTCAGACCCCCCCCCCATTTTCTCGCCTTAACCTTAATAATAATAGCACAGAGCCTACGAGACCTTCTGTCGTAAAGCTACACAGGTACGTTTTGGCTTGTCCAGAGCGACCGACAGGTATCGTGTTAGGAAAGTATGGTTGGATGCCTACAATTGAGTGTTGGCAATGTCGTCTATAGAGAAATTTTGTAAAAATCTAAGAGAGACGGCCCACTTCCTGATGTCGTGGGCCCTGCCCACTACGCTGGGATTACTTTCTTTAATAACATCTACTAACAGAGAAGCCAATTTTCTCCTATGGACACGATTACCTGCCTGGTTCACCCACAGAAAACCTGGTTGTCGAGGGTGAGTTGCCCTCATAAACTTAACTAAGGCCTTCACTGGACATAAAATATGATGAGTGTGTCTGCGTTTTAACGCCAGAACAGAAAATTCTGAGAAAACATGATCAGAGTCCTCATTCTTAGCAATAAATGTGGGAGACGGCGCAATTTGGACCTTGTCGTGCAGTCTCCCAAACCTAAGGCAATTAGGTTCTTTGCTCATCGCCGCCAGGTCAGAGACCCTATTTCCTGTAGCTAAAGCCATCAGGAACACAGCCTTTTTAAGTAATGAATCAAAATCCGGCGCATTATTATATTTGCGCGATTGAAGCAAAGATAAGGCCTTATCAAGTGACCAGGTGGGCATGAGCTGATGTGGTGGTGGGCGGAGCTTGAAACACGCCCTCATAAACCCGTTTTCCTCCGTCTGCGGTATCGAGAGACCAGTGAGATCAAAGAAGGGAGTTCTGATTGCAGATAAGTGATTCTTTAACGTAACAATGGAAAAATGCTTCTGCTCAAATAAATAATCTAAGTATTTGAAAACCAGGGCTCCTGAGGCATCGGTTTGCCCTGACTCTACAATCCAGGTCGTAAAAGCTTTCCAATGCGATTGATATTGCCTCCTGGTAGATATAGTATATTGATTCACAAGTTTACTAGTGACACTTTCCCCATACTGAGCTAGCTATTTGGCATTGTAAATGTCCAGAAGGCAAAATTGAGCGAGGTCTGAAGGTTGCCAATCGTCTCTAAGTGGAATGCGGAGACCGGGATCGACACCGGGTCCCTGCACCATTCTCTCAACTGGTGGTACCACACCTGAGCCGGCCATAACGGCGCGATCATCGAGACTATGCCCCGGTAACCTCTTAGTTTGTGAATTACCCTGCACATTAGAGCAGAATCTGGTGGAGGAAATAGATAGATTGAATTCCACCTGTTCCAGTCCTCCAGTAACGCATCTGGTCCCCCCGCCGGAGTTACCCCTCGGCGGGTCAGGAAGAGAGGTAGCTTGTGAGTCTCCTCGGATGCGAACAGATCCACTTGTGGACGGTAAGGCTTGGCAATCATCTTGTCGAAGACGGTTTGTTTGAGAGCCCATTCTACTAAAGTGCTCTGCCGCCGGGACAGAGCATCCGCCCAGACGTTCGACACGCCTGGGAGGTATGAAGCGTGCAGATGAATGCGCAGCAATTCGGCTAGAGCAAAAATCTGTTCTGACACTACTAGCAACTCTCGAGACCTCACTGAACCTTGTTTCTGAATGCAATGGACCACAATTAAGTTGTCCATCCGAAACGCTATTGACTTCCCTTGCAATGACGAGCCGTGGGCTTGGAGAAAAAATAGAGGAACTAGAAGCTCTAGCTTGTTGATGTGCCATGACTCGTCCTGGGCCCAAGTGCCCTGCCCTTGATGGCCAAGCCTAGTGTTCCAGCAGCGTCTGTGTCTAACCATACCGAAGGAGGAGGAGAAACCCATGTTGTCACAGAGTGCAGTGTTTCGGTCTTCGCCCAGACCGACAGTAAGTTGTGAATTAATTGAGGAATCGGCCATAGTTTTCCCGCCGGCAGTAGTGGAAAAAATGTGTTGCCTTGCATAATTAATCTCTTTACTTTCAACCGGCCCAACTGCACAGTTAATTGGATCCAGTTGAGTGAGCCGACCAGGGACTCCCACGTCTTCCTTGTCGTATTCAGACTGTGGAGAAAACGAAACAGTTTCCTCTGTTGCGATTGCCCACACTCTGAGTAAGAGTCAGGTTGGCGGTATCCCAGACCAGACCTATCCACTGAATTTCCCATGTGGGAACAAGGAGAGACTTTGCCAAGTTCACCTTGAACCCTAGGGTTTGTACATGATTAATTACTTGGTTGACATGATTGTGACATAACTCTCTTGACTCCGCCACCACTAGCCAGTCGTCTAGATACCACCATACCATTATGCCCTGGGCCAGCAATGGCAGAAGGGCTTGCCGGAATAATTTTGTGAAAATTCTCGGTGCCAGGTTCAAACTGAAAGGCAGTCTCTGAAAGACATAGGTCTCTTGCCTGACCCTCAAGGCGAGGAACTTTTGGAACCGTTTGTTGATAGGGACATGCCAATAGGCGTCTTTGAGGTCTAAGGAGCACATCCAACCCAGCGGCGGAGGTGTAAGCCTGACTTGATTTACTGTAAGCATCCTGAAGGATGGAGTTATGATGTAAGCGTTCAGACGCGAGAGATCCACTACTGGTCGCATGTGCACACTATCCCTCTTTGGCAGTAACAAAAGTCTGGAGGTGAATACTAGGCAAGTTGGTTCTACCGGGACAATGACATTCTTTGAAATAATTTCTTGGACCAGGGCCTCCACCTCCGGTGAAACATGGTTGTGTTCGAGCGCCTGACACAGTCGAGGTCGCCGGATCCACTGCCAGGTGATGCCTTTGCTTACTACAGTTCTAACCCAGGTTCGCTTGGACCAGGCTCTGTGGCATAGTTGGAACGACCCAGTCTGCAAACTGGGTCCGTTTGGTGGAGCAACTCTCGAATCCGACACGTCTAAGCACTGCCCCGGGAGACAGAGAGTTTGGTTGGCTAGTTTTTTGGAGGGGGCGGCGGGTTGGTATCAGACGGCTGGCTAGTCTTGGATGACGTCTGTCCCTGATATGGTTTGGGGTGTGACTTACCTCTATAACCTGAGTATTTACCTTGTTTGGGTTTGGGCTGATTACCTCCCTGCTGTGGAGGAGGCCTGGGGTCCCGAAAGGACTGTTTAGCATGAGGGGGTTGTGACTTACCGCCGCTTTTGGGCTTATTGAAAGGTTTCTTAAACGGTTCTCTCTTAGCCTGGGAGGTATTCTGCTTCCACCCGTCTACCATATTGAAAACTAAACTCCACGTAACTGAACTAAGGAGGGAGGCAGTTAAAACTGGGGAAAGAGTTACCCGGCGACCAATATCTTCCGGTAACTTCTTTACTAAAAACACTCTTAGGTCCTGTCGGGCCCTCACCGCCTCCAAGATAGCTACTCTAATGTCACCCAGGGGTTGTATTGAATTTTGTAATAAAATCCTACGTGACAGTTCTGTGGCCTTTCTAACATTTTGGTCTGCAATGGCCGAAATAGATCTAGCTAGAGATACAGTAACCTGGTGAGTGACAACGTAGCGTGAAAACAATCTGAAGGCTTTGCTTCTTAACTTAAAGTCCCTATCCAAATGGGCTGGGGGAGGGGTACGAAAAGGTTCATCTAATTGGTGAAGAGCCAGTTTGGGCGCCGCCAAGAAAGCGAACAAGGCTGGCGACATCCCCTCTGCCTTCTTAACAGGTAACGAGAACCAGAGTGGTCTTGCCACTGGACTGGTAATCCAATGGACCCGAGTTCGAATCCCAATATGTCAATGGGAAGATATTATTGGGATGGAATTTGTGCTGTACCTAGTATCAGTGCATTACCACAGCACACCGAAATGCCAAACAAATACCCTCATTGTTCCCTGATTAAATAGCATTGTATGAATATTCCCATATTCAAAAATATGCTACAGGGGGGCAATACCTAGTGAGTTAATTGCTCAATAGGTGGCGTTCTGAGAGCGAGGGTCCGAGTCTGTGGGGTTGAGACTGTGAAGCGCAGAGGCGAGGCGGCTTCAGAGATGGATTTGCTTCGAGCCGTGAAGCTTCGCATGTCTCACTCCCTAGACTGGAGCAAGACCTCACGGGCCTCACCGTGTTCAGTGGTTGAGTTTAAAGGCTATCATCCTATGCCCGAGAGGGAGTAGTTGGAATATAGAAAAAAAACAAGAAAAAAAATATGCAATTACTGAGGGACCTGATGGGAGGTTTTAGATGTAATGGTAGAAGCAAATACCTGCACCTCTGATTCCCAGTCTACCCAAGGACCTAAACCTACCTGCCCCATCTGCAGGACTGGTGTATGTGACTGATCAAGTACCGGAACTGTAGCCAGTTCCGGTGTAAGTGCATTCAAAGCTTTAATGTCATTAACACCATCCGCTTTGGACCAGTCTGCAAAGAGTCGTGCAGATGAGGCCGGCGGTACTGGCGGGGCAGGCGAGAACACAATGAAATCAGCATTATATGTACTAGGTATGGTCTTAATAGAAACGTCCAGTAATCTCCCTACCTCATCCTTGGCTCTGAGTTTTCTAGTCTTGTTGATTTCAATAGTCCACTCACTAGGAACCGGTAGATCCCCTGAAATAGTGGGTTGTGCTAGGAGTGGTCTCAAAGGTTGTACCTGAATCCAAGAGCAATCCGGCCCATAAAGGAGAGGCATAGGGCCTTTCCTCTGTGGTGCCTTATCTAAGGGGGGGAGGAGTGATGTCAGAAATTACTTGTACATTAGTGGTAGTCATAGAGGCTGCCACTGTAGTGCCAGCCGCCGTGGACGTTGTTGGGGGTAAAACCAAAGCAGGTAAAGAGGACTTAGGGGTGGTAATACATGAAGGCTCTAATGGTCTTATCGTGGAGCTACTCGGGGGAGCTACCGGTTGACTAGAGGGAGGATCAGGAGAGGGAGTGACATGGTACTGCCGCATGACCCTATGCATTATGTCACTTATCTCCTCTGTGGTCACACACTTACTATGGGAACCCCTGGAAGATTGGGAACTAGCTTCTGACTCCTCAAACATTATACCTTGTTGAGCCGAGGGTACGTTCGCCTCCTCCGGCTCTTCATAAAACTCAAGCACTACGGTATGTCCTGTTGTGCGTCCGGCGCTTGGTCCTCCGGCGGCCAAACCAAATCAGGGACTGATGTGGGTAAAACTTCACTGTTATTACTCTCCCTATCTGTTCCCTGGGGATCAGGAGGTCAGAAGTGTGGGAAGCCATGAAAAGAGTGAAGTTGGGGAAAGCACCAGGAACAGATGGAGTGTGTGGGGAAATGTTGAGGTATGGTGGTGAGATAGTGATAGAATGGGTATGGAAAATGTGCAAACTAGCATGGGAGAAGGGGAGTGCACCCGATGACTGGAAGACTGGCATAATAGTCCCCCTATATAAGGGCAAAGGGGAAAGAGGAGTGTGTGGTAACCACCGAGGAATATGTCTTCTAAGTGTAGGGAAGGTATACAGTAGGGTAGTGATTGAGAGAGTGAGAGTGAGAACGGAGAAATGGATAGGCGACGAGCAGGGAGGTTTTAGGAAGGGAAGAGGATGTGTAGATCAGATTTTTACCCTGAATTGTGTTGTGGAGAAGTATCTGGAGAAGAAACAAAAGGTGTATGTTGCCTTTATGGACTTGGAGAAGGCCTATGACAGAGTGGATAGAGAAGGTTTGTGGAAAGTACTTAGAATATACGGAGTAGAGGGCAAGTTGCTGAAAGTAGTGAAGAGCATGTATGAGGGTGCAAAGGCGGCAGTACGTGTGGAGAGTGAGCAGAGCGAGTTCTTTTACCTGAATGTTGGTTTGAAACAGGGGTGTGTGATGTCCCCGTGGTTGTTTACTGTATATATGGATGGAGTTATGAAAGAAATACTATCAAGAGCAGTGGATGTTGGTGTATCGCTGAAAAGGGAGGGAATTGAGTGGAAGCTACCTATACTGCTGTTTGCGGATGATACAGTTCTGATGAGTGATAATGAATGGGAGTTGCAGGGTCTGGTAAATGAGTTTGGAACAGTGTGCGAAAAACGGAATTTGAAGGTAAATACGGGGAAGAGCAAGGTTATGGTCTTCGAAAGGGGTGAAGTCACAGAGTGTGAGGTGAAGCTGAACGGTCAGGATATGGAGATCGTCAACTCTTTTTAAGTATCTGGGCAGTGTGTTGAGTAAAGATGGGACTATGGATGAAGAGGTGCGGGAGAGGGTACAACAGGGGAAGAGGGTTGTAGGAAAGCTAAAAGCAGTAACAAGAAATAGGGTGGTCAGTATGGAAGTGAAGAAGTCCTTGCATGACAGTGTGGTAATCCCGACACTGACTTATGGAAGCGAAGCATGGACGTTGGTTGAGAGACTCAGACCCAGAGTGAGAGCAGTGGAAATGAATTACTTAAGGAGTGCGTGCGGAGTTACATGGAGGGATAGACAGACTAATGAGGAAGTAAGAAGGAGGTGTGGTGTGGAGGTAGATGTGCTGGAAAGTGTGAAAAGGAACAACTTGAGATGGTTCGGCCATATGGAATGCATGGAAAGCGAGAGAATGACTAAGAGGGTGTACGAGAGCGAGGTGGAGGGACAGAGGGGGAGAGGTAGACCGAATATGAGGTGGAAGGATGGAGTGAGGAACTACATGAACGAAGGCGGTGCTGGTTGGGGGGAGGGGCGTCAACTGACTGGGGACAGAGGTGCATGGGGGCGGTTCGTTCGTGGCCACCCCTTCGGGGATCACGGCGTCAGGCAATAGATAGATAGATAGATCTGTTCCCTGACTAACTATAACATTACGTTGACATGGTTCAGATTGACGCCAGCACCCCTGTTCACTCGCCGCGGGTGGCTGTGAGTCCTGAATCACCTGAGAGCTGTCAAAAGAATTAGAACCTGAAGGTAAACCTCTACTGTATATTGATCCGCTAATACCCTACTCGGCCCAGCCGTAGGGGCTTTGCGTTGTACCTGAGTCAACTTTGGAATAGCAAAAATGAAGTCCTGTGGTACACTTAATGACTGTTCATGACGGGGACTAGGTTCTATGTCCTCCGCCCCCACCTCTGAGTCGCCGGATTGGACGGTTGGCGTGCGGGAGGTAGGGCTACAAAGGAGTACAAAGGAAATCAAGCAACAACATATCTAGTGACCCTTCTAGGCTGCTTGTCCTCCAAAACACTGAGGATCAAGTGTCCAAACAGTGGTTTAGAGTGGGTAAGGGAACATTGGAAAGGGAACTAATGTCCGTGGCAGGATTAGGAAGTTAGTAGGGGACAGATGCGTTAGTAACTGAGGGGAGGATAAAATAAAGTTATTCATTTACAAACGCAGTTAGTCGCGGGTTTGATGCGAGATATTTGTCAAGGCGGAGTTTAAATGAATCAACGGTGCTGCAGTCTATAACGTCTCGGGGAAGCCCATTCCACAAGTTGACAACTCGATTGAAGAAGAAATTCTTAGATTCGTGTGAGTTAAAAGATTTACCAATAATTTTGCAACCGTTTCCCCGCGTGTAATTAGATTGGTCGATAGTGAAGTACTTACTACAGTTCATATTGTCGATGCCTTTGATGATTTTGAACACTTGAATGAAGTCTCCTCTTAATCTGCACTGCGCTGGAAATAGATTTAATTCTCTAAGACGCTCTTCGTATGGTTTGTTCTTTAGGCTAGGTATCATATTGGTAACTCTACGCTGAACTCGTTCTAGCTTGTTTATATCTTTTTGGTAATAAGGGCACCAGGATTGAACGCAGTATTCCAGAAGAGGGCGGACTAAGGAATTGTAAAGGGTTAGGATAACTTCTTTGGATTTATGCTCAAATGACCTGCCTATAAAGCCAATTATTTTGATTGCCTTCTTAACAACTTCTGAACATTGTTGACTCGGTTTTAGGTTACTCGATATTGTTACTCCCAGATCGGTTTCTCTGTTTACATTCTTAAGCTGAGTGCCATTCATCGAATAGTTTGCTTTCTCATTTAGGTATCCGATATGTAGTACTTTACATTTATCCGCATTGAAACTCATTTGCCAAATTTGGGCCCATGACAATTTATTTTACATTGTGTTGCATATCGTCAACTTGTTCTTTTGAGAGTACGCTATTTGCAATTTTTGTATCATCAGCAAATTTTGAGATTGTACAGGTGACACCCTCATCTATGTCGTTGATGTAAATTAGAAAGATAATTGGTCCTAGTACTGATCCCTGGGGTACCCCGCTACTTACATTGGTCCATTTAGATGCCTTACCGTTTATGACTACTCTTTGCTTTCTGTGGCTGAGCCAATTTTCTATCCATTTCAACACACTGTCTTGTGTTCCATGCGCTTTTAGTTTTAGCAGTAAACGTTTTTGGGGAACTTTGTCAAAGGCCTTTTGAAAATCAAGGTATATATCTACAGCTTTACTCTCATCGTAGAGGTTGAGGATATCGTGGAAGAAGTCTAAGAGGTTTATTAAACAGGAACGTTTTTTACGAAAGCCGTGTTGAGTATCTTTAAGTATGTTATTTTCCTCTAAGTGATTTACGAGTCTGTCTCTTATGACCGTTTCTAGCATTTTACATACAACTGAGGTTAAGCTAATTGGACGATAGTTACTGGGTAGGGATTTGCTGCCTTTTTTGAATATCGGTGTTACGTTGGCTAGCTTCCACTGATCAGGCATAGTTCCAGACTGCAAGGATTTATTGAATAGCAATGTCAGTGATTTGGATAGCTCATCCTTAGCTTCCTTTAGAACTCTAGGTGAGATTGTATCAGGTCCAGGCGTTTTATTTACCTTGAGTTTATCTAAACAGTTCAATACTTCTCTCTCTGTAACGGTGATATTGCTTAGAACATCTTAATTATCAATCTGAATCGGCGATGGTGTAGGGATATCACGGAGGTCTTCTGTTGTAAAAACTGATGCAAAGAAGGTATTGAGGGCATTACTCATTTGTACTTCGTCTTTGGTGTATTCTCCATTTTCATCGACTAACGGTCCAACAGTTGAAGTAACTACTTTTTTCTTTCTGATATAACTATAGAATTCTTTCGGGTTTGTTTTACTTTGATTCACAATATGTAACTCTAGGATCTTTTTACTTTGCTTAATTAACTTTTTGGCTTTGCGTCGTAGCTCTACAAATTTCACCCGTTCTTCGTCGTTTTGTGAGGATTTTAATCTATCATTAGCAAATTTTTTAGCAAGCAGACAGTTTGAAATATCTTTATTCCACCATTTGGGCTTATTATTATGGCCTGGACCCCGTATTTTCGATGGTATGCAGTCTTGCACTGCTTTTAGGTAAGTGGTTTCGAATAACTTCCAAGATGTATTTATGTCGTTATTGTTAATTAAAAAGCTCCAGTCAGTTTCTTTAAACATAGCTCTAAGTTTATGAAAGTTTGCTTTCTTGAAATTAGGGACTTTTTCGATGCTACTATTTGGTTCGTTACTAGTAAACTTTAAAGTGAAAGTTATCGTACGATGGTCGCTGTTACTGAATTCATCATCAACATTCAAATTCTCTATTAATTCTTCTTTTGTTGCAAGTACAATGTCAAGAACGTTATTACCACGGGTCGGCGTTCGAACAAATTGATAAAGCGAACTATCTTGCAAGTTCGTATGCAAGTCATGTCCGGAGTGTGAAGTAAGAGTATCGCCCCACTTGGTCACAGGTAAATTAAAGTCGCCAAAAATTACGGTATCTTGTGAGTTACTTACATCTTCAATTTGTTCGTAAATTTCTTGGTCAGTTTGCACTTATTGAGCTGGAGGTCTGTATATTATCGCAAGTATTATTTTTGTACCTTTATTATTATTTATTAGCACAAAAGATGTGTCGACGTTCACAATTTGAGGTTTTGACAAGAGGGTAGGGTTAAGACTTTCTTTGATATAAAGTAAAACGCCACCTCCATTTCTATTTATTCGTCTTTTCTCAAACATTACATAACCGGGAAGTGAATATTCTGCTAAAAAGTCTCTATCTTCTGTATTGAGCCAAGATTCTGTTATGCCAATCACATCATAATTTTCTGTAAACACTAGTTCCTAAATAAATCTGAAAATTTATTGCGTATGCTACGAGCGTTTGCATAGAAAACCTTTAAATTTGTTATTTTAGAACTCACGGAACGCTCTTTAATAATATTTTTGGTTCTTATCGGATCTACATTTATGTTCATGGCTGTCCTCGGTCCTCGCTGTCTTCGGTCCTTATCGCTGGTGGTCCTCGGTTGCCTGTTTTTTGCCTGGCGTTAGATGATTTATGTCACTGCTGCTTCTTCTCGGATGGCGTTTTTTGATCCATGGCTGCGGACTGCTTCGTGTAGGAGACGACCCATGTGTGCTGAACCCACAGGGTTTAGATGAGTGCCATCCTTGCGGAACAGAGTAGGCTAGTTATAGAAATTATCCCAGAGGTTGATGAATTCAACTTCTTCCTTCAGACACAAATATTTTAGTCGGCTATTTGTGCTGAAGGCCTTGTCGTAGAATTTGTCAGGTGCGTCGATCTTGGGGAGAATGACTGAGATGATGATATTCCTTGACTTGTTTTTGTAGTGCTGGATCATCTTGCGATATTTCTCCATCAACTCTTCGGATCTGGTACGCATGACGTCATTTGAACCAGCATGGATGACAAAAAGGGTATTTCGTTTGCATCCTTTGTGGTATCTTCGAAGGCTTCCACAATGTCGTCCAGTCCAGCTCCTGGGATGCAAAATATTTTTCGTCGATTTGGGACTCTGTCGCAGAACTCTTCGACCTGTCCTCGTAGGATGGAATCCTCAACGAGTCTGGTCTCTTCTGGTTCGTCTTCCATCTCTACCAAGATCTCAAATCTGTTTGACATTGTGACTGGTAGATGAGACCTTTTCTGCGTTGGCCGTGCACCGTTCCTCACTGGTGTAAATCCGGAAACCTGTGGTGGCGAGACTCTGCATACAGGTAGGGGAGAGGAGTGGTTAGAATGGGGGCGAGGGGTTGGTACTGTTCGTGCTAGCAGGTTTCTTGCACGAGGAGTGGGGGAGAGACTAAGCTGAACAGGGCGGCTGTCCTGGTTTGATGTCGGCTCAGGTTCATCAGAAGCATCTGCTGCAGTGGCTACTGCAGGTGTTGGATTGATGGCAGATGACATTGGGGCGGTGATAGATGCTGGAGTTGAAACAATTGGAGTTAGTGATACTCCAACGTTGAGTGTTACAAACTCTTGGAGTTTGGTAGAGGGCGGAGATGGCCTTGCGGTAACTTTCCGGCTACTACTGTGTCCTGTACTGGCCGGTGTCACCGGGTCCTCCCGACGGCGTTTGGCTGATCTGGACGACTCCGCCGATGAGTGCCGGGACTGCTTTCTGGGAGATCTAGACCGTGACCTTGACCGATGCCGTGGGGAAGGCGACTGCCTCGGCTTGGTCTGGTCGGGGGGGGGGGGGGTAGCCTCGGCAATATCACTCTCATTGCTACTAGAGCTACTCACTACCTCTTTTGAAAGGGTTTTAGATTTAGCTTCAGGTTTAGTAGATTTAATAGGAGCTGACTTAACCAAAGGCGATTTTATGACTAAATGTTCCCACAGTGTGTCATCATCGCAATGAAGGGCCTTATGGGCAGTATCTTTAGCATAAACGTTGAAAATGTTCTTTATCTCTTTTAACGCCGCCAAGCACGACAGGTCTTTCTTAGTAAGAAGTGCCGCCTTCAACTCAGAACAGACAGAACAACGCTTAGACACCCACAAGCCTCTAGAGCGATGGAGGCATTTAACACATTTAATGCAGAGTTTGTGAGCAAATACTGGTAATAATGAGCAAGTAGGAGTAGCACACAGCTCAAACCGAGGCATGATGGAAAAAGGGTCCCCCCACCCCCCCCCCCACCGGAATCAGCCACCCACCAGCTGCCGGGCTTGTTGTAACTGAAGCTCTGGGTATTTCTGGAAATAGAAAATTTCCAGGAATCAATGCTCATAAGGATAACCTGCGAGGTGTTAAGACATCCTACGTCAAGTCCGCCGGAAAATTAGCTATAGCCACAGCTACTCTAACCTTCCGCTGGACTCGACCATGGAAAAAATGGGGTTTCTCCGTTTAAGCTGATTGAACTGCTTACCTGTGACAAAGTGTCACTGGCCCTTGTGACCTTAAGTGTTTAACTATCGTGACTAATGAAATAGAAAGATAGGTAACGTGCTTGCATGACGTAGCACAACACCTGCACACTAGACTGGAACGCCGGGCGAAGGAAGTCTTGCCGCGTGACAAATCGGTCAGGGCGAGTCCCCTCGGCGGGCCGAGGCTGCTCCCGTAGGAATTTGCATTTTCCGCCGGAAGGATTGTGGTTCAGCGCACCACGCCGGGACATTTGGTTGCTCCCTTACTAGTCTGCGAGACGAGGAAATGGAGGCCCTTTACAGAAGGCCGCCGGAGAAAAATCAACCAAAAATTTTAGAGGGGGGGGGACTTATATGTAAAAATCCCCCCTTCCAAAACCCCACATTATATATAGGGACGTCTCCCAAGGGCCCCCCAAAAACATGTAGAGCACACATGAAGCACAATACAGGGGGACACATAGGCATAATCACAAATACATAGAATTTATAATCCTAAATTACCTGTATCCTACATTGGAGGCCCCTAAAGAGGCTGGCCACGAGGCCCGACGAAACATCACAGGATGAACTGACACTCCGAAGATCCAGCAGCAACAGCAAGCAGAGGAGAGGGCCGCGAGAGGGGCCCAGAAGCAAATACGGACTCTAGAAGGCTCCGCACCACGTGCAGCCACCCTTGAACTAGAGCATTTGCTAACAATTTTTTTTTTTTATATGCAACTGCCTCCAAAAGGACTATTCCATAAGAGAATTAGGCGTGCACTTATGAGAGTACTCCCTAACCCTTCCGCGCCGGAGATTCAAAACTGCTGCCGTGGGTGTTGAAGGGAGACTATTATATTAATAGGCAATATCGTCACTATTAAATAGAAGTACATACTAATAGAAACAGCACAATTTGTAAAAACAATAGGGTAAATGATTATCGAATCTATATTAGTAGACTTACTAAATACTAACACAAACTTAGACTATTAACTTAATAGATACATAGTTTAATTTCATAGACAAAATATGTAAAACCAGTGAAGTTCGAAAAACAAACTAGGTACAATCACAATTGAACTCTAAAATCTATTTTAACTTTTGATTAATTTTAATCTCCATAACATGAAACCAAACCACATCACAGGCTATTACCATACAACGAATTAAGAAACGATCGCCCAATATATTTAACCCTTGTCTAGCAGGGGGTTTTGGGCTTATTTGGGCATATTCAGGCCCTCCTGCATGATAAATCAATTATCTGCATGACAAAAAAAAATATTTAGCAAAAAACTAGGCGCTAAAAGCTTCAAAATGAGACCAGAACGAGCTACGTAGCACTCGTGGTTCTCATTCAGTGATACCAGTAACATGGGAGTTTAGCATATAGCGACATATTTTTCCCAGCTATGCTCACTACTGGCTACACTGCCAGCCTCTCGAGAACACAGGGAACATGAGGCGGTAAGCCCTGGGAGTCGGCTGTCTGGCCCGCTGCGCTCCCGGCCATTTGCACTCGATTTTAACCCTTTAAAAGCCTTAATAATGCTCCTAACTTGCTGCAAATTGGAACCGGACTTAAGTCCAACCCCGATCTTTAAGGGTTAACTGAACTTTTGACTTATTAAGTTAATAAGAAAAAATATATAATATAACACGATAACTAGCTTTAGTTTACCAATTAATGACCAAAAAACAATAAACATGTCCAATTACCAATTGACATTAATCTTAGCAAAAAACAAAAAAACAAAAAAAAACATGAACAATAACAATAACTTAAGCCCAAATCAATCTTATATTTCTTTAGATAAACATAGCAAAATGAGACTGAAATATGACCTTAATATTTTTTTCTTTTCTATGTGAATAAGGCTGCCAAAAGGCAGAACTGCCTTTAGCGAGTGCTTCCCCGAGAGTTGAAAGAGTGATAGGGCCAAAATCAAGGGACGTTCCAGCCAAAATGCCTGGACACACAGAGTTTGAAGCTATTTAAGTCAAAGGAAGAGTGAAATACTGATTCTAGGAGAGAGTTCCTGAGCTCAGCTGTTGAATAGAAGAAAGATTGAGAATAGCATTTCACTCTAGGGTTGGAGAGTTGCACAGAGTAGGGGTGGGATTGTGTTGCAAGATGTGTGGTACGTGCTCTACGAAGGGGGGGGGGGGTATATATTGAGAGAGCTCTGAGGAACACTGATTATTGTAATAGCGGTAGAATAGTGAGAGAGAATCAACATTGCAGGGAAGAGAGAGAGACTGCAGAGAATTGGTGAGTGGACGTGAGGTAATGATACTATGCTGCGGGGTAATGAAAATAAACCGAAGCAACATCTCCATCCTACCATCACAACAGCCACCATATCCCTACAACCAGAGAGAATTGCGAGCATAAGGAAGGATTGCAATAACCACATTGCCAACAAACAGCGACCTAGTGGTGGAAGGAATTAACTGGGAGCGAAAGGACGAACCACCACAGCCACATCAACAGGGTGCGCACGCATCCAAACTGGCGGAACCTCCACCCCTGACCACCAGGCGGCGCGCAGGGTTCACAGAAAACCAACCGAGGGGTAGCTATTTTAAACCTATGCAAATTCCAACACATGTGACCAGTCCAACACCGATTACACATCTCCTGCGACCCCCAGAACCTGCAAACTTGCACACATCATCAACATCACATGCCCCCAGCTTCTGACATAACCAACCAGTCCAGGAACCAACCCAAAGGCTAGAAGAAGAGAGCCAAAGCCCCAAACAAAATAATACGTTCACCAGCGCCAAGCACTTCAACAACAATTGCACGTCTTGCAAACCATGCACACCTCCCTTCATCAAGCCCATGCAAACCACGCAAGGCCAAGACAGCAGGAATCTGGGAAACTACATCCGGCACCTCCAAACCACCTAAAACACCTTCAACTTTGCCCCTAAATAAGCCCATCAAAAGTGGACAAGACAAGAAAGATGCTAACCACAATATATCTACAACCCAACACTAGCCATAGACGCCCCACACAGTTCTACAACACCGCGACTACAAGAGCTGCCCAAAAATTTAGCTGCCGCCCTTGTTGCCTATTCTACTCCTGCAAAAGGCAACACTTTCAACCACACGCCCTTGTTGCCCCGAGCCACATCCAGTTTGACCAAGCAGCCGAAGGAGACACTATATCTGAGCTGGCCAGACAGAAGACAAGCAATCAGCCTGCTGGCTTGAAGACAATATTTGAATCCTGTAAAGGTTATCCTAAGGTAGAAAGGATAAAAGGATCCGAGGCTTGTCATCCTACATAATCTGGGTTGTATCCTAATGGAGACCTGTTGTCGAAAACACCTTAAGGGCTCGAACAGATTGTAGTAGAATACAATCCAAAGATAGGATCAGAGGTTTGTCATCCTACACAATCTGGGTTGTATCCTAATGGAGACCTGCTGTCGAGAACACCTAAAGGGCTCGAACAGACTGAAGTAGAATACAATCCAAAGAACCTCCAGAACTCTGGGAAGTACTTGCAATGATAACTAAAGGGGATCGTGCAAGTGAAGATTCCGAGAGAGACAGAGTTTGAATTGTTGCTCATGTAGACCCTTCGAGAATCTCTGAGGAACAATTCCAACCTAAGCAGAAACACCAAAGACAACAAATATTGTCTACCCCTTGTTCCCCTAAAAGACAACAAGAGGTAGATAGTATTCGAGTCGACACAACAAACTTACCCACTACCGCAGGCAAGTCCATTAAGAGTTCCAGATCCAGAGGAAGGTGTTCTGCCCCTGAGTCCAGAGTGCATGTCTGCCGAGCGGACCAAAAGGAGAAGAAGCGAATCCGGAAGAGGGAGCAGCTGTACCAGAAGTTGTTTGGCCCCGAGTAGGATCCTCATGTCGTTGTGGATCTACCGTGCCAAGACTACAGCCAGTGCCCTCTCAGTGACTTCTGAACCTCCTTTAATTAAGAAGGTTGGCACGACTGGTGGGAAGAACGGTCCAGAGATGTTTATTCTAAAAGGGACATTGTTGTATCGGCAGTGGACGCTGGATACGGACTCAGGCTTGGGGGAGGAGCAGTTGGTGGTGCCTGCCCAGTTTAGGGAGGAGCTGGTTAGGCTAACTCATGAGGCACCACTGGCGGGGCATTTAGGGGTACGTAAGACTACTGATAGGCTACGTTTTCATTTTTGGTGGCCTAATATGCATGCATCGGTGGCTACTTTTTTTATGTCATGTCATATTTGTCAGGTAGTTGGAACACCCAACCAAGGAATACCCGTGGCACCTTTGATCCCAATACCTGCAGTTGAACCGCCATTTTCTCGTGTCATAGTTTACATGGTCGGTTCCTTACCACCCACCAGTTCGGGATATAAATACTTGCTTACTTTGATGGATACTACCACTAGATACCCGGAGGCTATTCCGGTTAGCAGCATGAACGCGAAGATGAAAGACCATTATGACAAGCCAGCTAAATCTAGGGCGTTTAAGGTGGGCGACGAGGTTCTGGGACGGTTGCCAGTTCAGGATCGACCCGTAGCTGCTAAGTTTTGTGGTCAGTAACAGGTCATTAACTCCTTCAGACATTTTAAGTCCCAGTAAGTCCAAGGAGGCGGGAGCCCCGGTATCATTACCACTGCCTCGCACTACACTCACAACAACACTCCGGCCGTTAGAATTATCGGAGGTGGCTGAGGTTGCCACCAACGGTTTTATCGTAAGCTAACTTATCGGACTTACTGAGCTCATATGACGCAAAATCGCGTCATAAACTTATTGGAGAGCCATGGAGATAAGTCCATATGACGCGATCGCGTCATATGAGTTTTTGGCGCACTGAACCCTATGACGCGATCGCGTCATATATGTCTGGAGGAGTTAAGCAGATTGGTGAGGTTGACTAAGTAATAGATACGCCCGACCGTCACATAGCCTCCCAATTCTGCCCTATTAAAATGCTAAAGCCCTACCATAGACCGACTACATCTGGCTGTGGCGCTGATGGAGGTGATGCTGTGCAGGCAGGTGTAGCCGCAAGGAATGCGGGGGTGCGCATATCTGGTATCAGATGGGATGCCTTAGTACTTATAAACTGGGAGTGACTGCACAGGTGGTAGGCTACAGATTGTCCCTCTCATGACCTGGCTGTATTAGGGACGGAGGAGGAGAAGGAGGGAGACTGTTTAGAGGCTGCGGTCCCGGCTGGGATGTGGGAGGGCAATGGGTATGTTGCTCTTCGAGACAAGTTGCAGCATCTTGGTCCTAAGCACCAAGAGGAGTTGTTTACTAGGCGGTGGCAGTACTCCCGCGTGTTTGGTAATTCTCCAGGCCTGACGTCCTGGGCGGTACACGATATAGAGGATGGAGACAGTAAACTGCTCAAGTTGGCCCCCTACCATATAAATCCTGCTCGGCAGCCTGCCTTAAAAGCAGAGCTGGACTACATGTTGGAGAAGGGTCTGGTGGAGAAGGGATAGCCTATAGTGAGTGGTCTTCGCTTGTGACTTTACAACCTAAACTGAATGGCAAGATCCGCTTTTGTGCTGATTTCAGGAGGGTCAATGCATTATCCCAGACAGACGTCTATCCATTACCCAGAGTTGACGACTCCATAGACCGCATCGGGGCTGCCACATTTAGTGAAAGGTTATTGGCAGGTCTCGTTGCCTGAGAGAGCGAAGAAAATTGCCAGTTTTGTGGTGGACTGGGTAGTTTATCAGTGTCAGGTTATGTTTTGCTGCCGGAACACAGTTTGGATGTGTGGCATGTTAACGCCTTACGAGCGGGCCCGTCAGTAACTTCTACTACCCGCCAAACGTTTTTTTTTTTACGCTAAACGACCTTGTTTCCGTGCTCTTTTCATGCATAAACAAGAGCCAGAGCGTAATACAATTATGTATCCCTGAAAGGGTGTTAATTGAGCTTTCCAATGACACCAGAACCATCCTCCTATGACCACGCGTTCTCTTGCAACAATCGTGCAAGACGAGTGCAAAAACCCTAAAATACGGTAATATCCTTACGTAATTCCCTGTGTAGCGAGGGAGGGAGGGTGGATGTGTGTGGAGTAGACGTCAGTAGGCGTGCGGGACCCGTGCCGAGCGGTCATGAGCCGACCTATGCTCCTCCCACCGCTCGTCTCTCTCTCAGAGCCATTATTGCTAAAAAATTGCACACGGACTAAAGTCGGGCCCCGCCACATAGTCCTTTCTTCTCTAGCCCGACTTAAGTCCACCCCCGCTAGACAAGGGTTAAAGGTACTGATAATATTATGGCTGATTTTTTGTCACAGGAGGGTATGTTGTAAGGAGAACCCTTGCCGGTCAGTCAGTTTTGGTAGCCTCCTACTTTGGTTTGATTAGCATGTTTACGTCTGGTGCTTGTTGGTTGCCACATTTAGCCCAGCGTAGGGTCGTAAAGTAGGAGTTGCTGTGTTTCTGTGTAGAAGAAAATATTAAAATACAAAATATAAAAAACTATATAAATACTCCTAGAAAAAAAAGCTGTAGTTGTGTATGTCTTGTAGTTGTTATTGAAGTATAGGCAGTCTGTTGTTTCAAAATGCACCAACAGACTCCCCCTGGGTGTGAGGGTGTCACTTCCAACTGCACTTAAAGCTTCGTCAGTTGCAAGTGTGTTTAACATTGTATATAGCACAAAGGCTGGATGCCTTTCTTGCTTTCTTTCTTTGTTCCCACGTGAGAGCTGTTGCCGTCTTTAGTGGCACCATACTGTGCAACCTTGCCGTTCTGCTAAGAGTGTACTTATATAATTTGTTTAACCCTGTTGAGATTATTTCAGATTATCATAAGTTACCCAATGATGTCTTATGTTTGTTTGATTACTCCTGTGCTATTAGTGAGAGCACAGGTACCTAGTTTAATTATGTAGTCTAGCAATGCCTGGAGCTTCCCTTCTTCTTCCCGGAGCGGGCCTAGGAGGCCCTCGTGGCTGCTTCAGGAGCTCGCTCTTGAGACAGACCCTATAGCGAGCACATGTGCTGAGTAGTCTGTTGCAGGCTTGCCTTCTTGCTTCCCTTATTACCGCATCATATTATATTCTTTTATTCTTATTGTATAGTAGCAAGGCAAGCCGGGAGTTAATTTAAGCATAATTATATTGTTGTAAATTTATTAGCTTACATAATTATGAGCTTTCTGCATTTTTGTCTTGTTAGGATTACGGCATTACTGGCATTCATGATTACTATCTTCATACTATTCTTCCATTTCTTTCCTTTATTTTACTGCATTGTCAATTATTATTGTATGTTTACATTGTGTATTGTCGAGGTCGATATCTACAGTGGTTTGGTGACTGGCTTTTTTTGACCAGCTTTTTAACAGCCAGCACCAACCTACTGACTACTCTCATGTGTCTCATGTGCAGGCTTGGCACAGAGGCTTGTTAGGCTACTGCATTGGACTGTTCCCATGGTTTTTGCTTCATATTATTCTTGGTTCCTGAGCTACTGGGTATGATATGGATTGTTCGGGAGTCTAGCAGTATTTAATTTAGCACTTTTGCGCAGTTTGGAATAACCGAGAAGTAGCCTACTCTTGACATACTACAGTACTAGCACTATCAACCCGAGTCGAATAGGCCCCGACTCTGAGACAGTAGATATTTTTGTGTCTCCTTTTGTACTGCTTTAATTAATAGAGCAAAGAGGAAGATAATCCCTTTTCCTAGAGAACCTGCGTGTCTTAGTGTTGAGTCAGATATCAAGAGCGTGTCTGTTGCACAGTTAGTGTAGTACGGTGGGCAGTGTTGGGTGCATGACTACAGCATTGTTGTATTTTTGCTACGGCCTTTCTTTTTTGGACAGTGCTGTGGGCTAGGCTATTGGAGCATCTGCTTTCCCCGAAACCTCCCCTTGTAACAATATATATATATATATATATATACAGGGTGTCCCAGGAGGAAAAGGCATAACTTTGGGAAATGATAAAACAAGGTATTCTAAGCCTAAAATGTTCTATAACAAAAAGTCTACATCTCAACTGTTGAAAAGATATTGAAGGTTTTATGTAATGTCCTCCCCCACATCACTGTAATGGACTCTTCCATGTCAGATAGTTTCCAACTGGTCCAAAGTGAGCTAATATATCCATAATCATTTTGCAATTTATAGAATTTTAATATCATTACAATAACATGGTCAAATATTTGCAGTTAGATGGAGTTGTGGTGGGTAGGCTACTAGGACGGCTAGGCCAGCCATATGGGGAAATAGTTAAGAAAATGCCATTTTTAACATGCAATATCTCTTTACTGGTTGAGATTTAGATTATTTCTAATAGAATATTTTAGGCTTAGAATATTTTGTTGTATCATTTCCTAAAGTTATGCCCTTTCCTCCTGAGACACCCTGTATAACCCGCAGAGAGCCCATAGCACCCCGATTTTTTATCTTGGGGATATCGCATTCCCAGCCTCTCCTATCACTGAACTTCATTGCTATTGGGGTATACATATTTGGTACAAAACCCTCTGCAATTTTCCATGTACATAATATTATTAAGTACCGTTCCCTTCTACGTTCCAAGGAATACAGCTTTAGTGATTTTAAACAATCCCAATAGTGTAACTGTTTTACCGAGTTTATTTGTGAGCTGAAGTTCCTTTGCACACTTTCTAAGTCATTAATTTCACCTGCTTTGTATGGGGATGTTAATATGTTGCAGTATTCTAGCCGCGGTAGCACCAGGGATTTGAAGAGCGTTATCATAGGCAATTCACCGCAAGTTTTTAATCTACGTAGAATCTAACCTGTTAGCCGTTTCGCAGCTGCAACTTTGACCTGGTTATTTGAATCCCATATTTTCAGACATTATCACCTCAAGGTCTTTCACATTTTCTTTACATTCTATTATCTGATGAATTCTGTGTGAGAACTTGTGTTCTCTTTTAACAAACTTATCATCTCTGTATCGTATTAATTGGAATTTGTCTTTATTAAACTGCATGTTATTTTCCCTGGTCCACTGGAACACCTTATTTATGTCCTCCTGCAGCCGGCCAGTGTCTTCCTGTGTCTCTATTATCATACTCAGTTTCGTGTCATCAGCAAAGAAGGATACTGTACGGTGTCTTGTGTTGGCATCCCCATCACCTAGCCCCACCCCTTCAACCTTATCCCTCCAGCATTCCCCCCATCAGTCCTAAATCATCTATTTCTATTCCTATCACCCTCAAACTTCACCTCTCCCCTTCTCCACTACCCCGCATTCCTAATCCTAGACCCCCCCCAGTACCCCCTCCCTCTTTCCCACAACACCCCCTCGCCCGTCGCCATCACCTCTCTCTGACTCTCCTTCCTTTCACCCCTCTTCCATTCACACTAGATCAGGCCGTCTCTCTCAGCCCCCTTCTCGTTTCTCTTCCATTTGTTCTCCTACTCCTAGCTCCTCTCCCTCCCCTTTACTTGTGTATATTTTTCAACCACAGAACGCATTTTTAACCCTTAATTAGCGGCTCACCACATAAGTCGAGTTAAATAAAGCTGGACTATGTGGCGGCGCTCGACATAACTCGAGTGGCAATTTCAGCACGTAATGTTGCTGAGAGAGAGAGACAAGTGGTGGCAGGAGAGTAGCGAGCGTATGACTGCTCCAGACCACCGCGGCGAACCTACTGACACGAATCTCACCTCCCTCCTACCTCTCTCACTCGCTATATAAGGAATTGTATGGGGAAAGTGCCTAATTACATGCTTTTTGCACTCGCGTTGCACGGTTATTGCAAGAAAACTAGCCATCATAAAAGGATCGTTATGGTGTCATTCGAAAGCTCTGTTTATGCCCTTTCAGGGATAGATACTTGTTTTACGTTCTGGGTCTTATTTAGGCATGAAAATGATCACGTAAACAGCCCTATTTTGGCTAAAAACACCCCGCTGGGCGGTACATATAAATAAACCGCATAGGCCGCTCTTAAGGTGTTAAACGCACCAGCATTAAGAATAGTGTCTTCAAGAAACGCAACTCTACCAACTCAGACCATCACAACTCAACCTTTTCCCACCTCAGTGAGGTCACCGGGTACCTTTGCGACCCCAAGCATGCATAAGACAGGACATCTCAAAGGTCACACCATCACTTCCTCCTCACCCTCCACCAAACGAACACCTCCTCGAACCGCCTCTCCAAATTTACTCACCATGCCGTCCCCTGTTAAAGTTCCTGCGACCGACTCCAGCACCTTCAGCACCATAAAAAAAACCTTCATCAAGAAGATCAGGTGGGGTGAAGATCAGGGCTCCTTCTACACTCTCCGATTTCTAGATGAGCTGGAGACAACCTTGTCTTACACCAACGGCGACTCCTATCTGACGGTGTTTGCCAACACCTCGATGCCCGCAGATGCTCACTCAAGGAAATGGGGGGAATACCTCGACCAGCACAAAACTTTCTCTCGACAGGACGAAACCTGGTGTTTCTTAATACAGCCACGAGGTCGTGGCTATTATTCCGGGGAGGAAAATGAAATAAAGAAGAAAGAGGATGGAAAAAGAACACCACCAAGAGCCAACATTACCACCCTTGCCACCACACCACCGAAGAAAGATGTCACAAGCACCACATCACCAGAGTACGCCCGAGTTGCCTCCATCACACTCGCACTTCCCCCAACACCAGGAAAGAACATCATAGTCACCATCAGAGATTGTCGTGACTCATAAGTAACTCGACAATTTAGGTTAAGTAAATATATTGGAAGTTTGAATTAGGTGCCAATATTAGACTAAACTATATATCTTTATACGAGATAATTATGTACTCTTTCGTGTTAAGTTTCTATTGGCTTATTATCCATAATTATATCGGGTTATCATTATAATTAATCAGGTATATTTTGTAGGTAGTTAAATGACGCATTGGTGAATAAGATATTAAGTGCGCATGCGTCATTTTCGGGAACCTGCGGGTCCCTCGCACAAGACAAGCTAGATTCGCTTTGATGACCGTATCAACAACACCTCCTTCTAGCTGCTTCCACTACAACCACCTTGTTCATGCGAAGTCATTCTTCATTCTTAACTCTTAGTGGCCACTATAGCTTCTATCTATTCCTAACTCTATCCTTGAGCTATCCATCACTATCAACATCTAAAGTAAGTCAACTTTTATAAGTTTTTGGGTAAATTAGACTTTGTTTACTGCAGAATTCATATAGAAATCATGGTAGCGACAGAAACAAGAAGGACCGGAAGGAAGGCAAAGCAAGCAAGACTTTGCATAAGTCCTACACCACTACGCACCCTTCTTGCTCAAAGCTACACCACCACCGTGACAGGGAAACCCAGAGGTGTTACCCCAGCCACCCCAGGCTCTCCTCCTAGCATGTCCGCCCTTCTTGCACCACGAAGGAGCACCGGGAGCAATGCCACCTTTATTAACCCATTGGCTGTGGGAGACGTTCTGGAATGCCATGGCAATTTACAGCAATTTACAGGCTTTTAAAGCCTCTTAAAGCCTGTAAAATCGAGTGCAAGGGAGCGGGTGCGCGACAGACCACACGTCCTTCTCTCAGCCAGGTAACTGAGGCACTGAGGGCTCTGAGTCAGAGTCTTGTGAGATTTACAGTGCTGCTAAAGGCAAATGTAGTGAGAAATTAGCGAAAATTGGTAATTTTAGCGAATGTCTATGGTAGCGCTGCGGCTGAACTCCGCGAGGTACGAAGCTCGTTCTGACGTCATTTTGAAGCTATTTTCGTCTAGTTTTCGGCTGAATACATTATTTTCAATTCATTCAGACACTTCGCTAACCAATCAGAAGTGCCTGAATGAGCCCTAATATGGCCGAACTAGGCGGAAATATGCCCGCAGCGTAAGTGTTAAGACTATGCCAGACGAACAGGGATCAGTACAGTTGGAAAGCTTTTAAAACACATTTCACTGGCAGGTTTCTAAGAGCTGGAAGATTTGGGCTATATATTCGGTAAGTAACTAAAGCACTGGCATCAAGTTACTTATCGAAGATCTTTAAATCTTGGCTCTACAAAGAATAATTATTGAATCACCATGGTGGCACCTCAATATTAATTCTTCACCTCGATCACCAGGAATTACTGTCGCTAGAGAAAGCTGTACTGACGTGCACTCTAGTCGTAGTAAACCTAACCCCAATAAGGCTTGTTAGAAGTTAATGCACTGACAGTTGACTTCGCTCTAAGTCAGGGCTCGTGAGATACCGTAGCACTGGCATAACGGCACTTTGCATAGAGTCGTTACGATACGCTGTCCTAGGCACTGGCGACAAGGCACGTATTCGTAAAAGGCCCAAATACAAACCCATCCAAAGTCCCTGGAAGACTCTTATAAAGGTCAGGACAGTTAGGTGAAGTTGGAGAGCACAGGCATCTCAACCCTCTTATGTTAGTTCGATGATACGATACGTATAGCACTGGCAGAAAAGACTCGTATTCATTTAAGACCCCAAACCCAAAGTACTGTAAAGGTTTTTGATTAATGACTCTTATAAAGGTCAGGATAATTGAGAGAGACAGTATATTAACACTGGTATAAATTCTCCTCACGTTAATCCGATGATATATTATGCATAACCCTGGTAGAACGTAACATACTCATTTAAGACCCCAAACCCAAGAGTTCTACAACATCTTTCATCCTGCTGTCATCACCACACGACAGGACCACCACCACGGACCAAGAACCTTGTCTGAAGTGCCAAGGAAGTGCAACATCACCGGAAGTGCCTAGCGTCATCACCGAAAGTGCATAGTGTTATCCCCCTGGGACTTATTGTGAATCCTCGATAGTGCTAGGAAAATTGTGTATACAGGTATACCTATCCATGTCTGAATGTAACTCTGTATAATTATTACAGTTACATTGTTGTTGTTGTTGTTCCCCAGGCTGCCTGGCCGAACAGCCCCAAGGCCCCGAGCAAGGCCAAGGCCATAACCGAGCGCCCCCACAGAACCCTCCCTGCCTACCACAATAAAGCCTGGGTGACCGAAGCCACTCCATGGTGGGGAGCTGAGGAGGGTGCAGATTCGCCCGGGAAACCAAAGCCCCACCCAAGACCCTGTGCTCCCCAGCAATTATGAAGAGAAAGTTGAGGGGCAAAGGAAAAATGTGACACTTTGGCTTCCAATCTTGGTAGATTGGGAGGTCAATCCACGGAAGAGACGCTGTCACTTGAGATCTAGAAAATATATAAGTAAAAGGAACAGTCAGAGTAAGCTATGGGTATGGCAGAGATCGCTCAGTTCTCACTCTGATAGACCAGCCCATCACCATATTATAGTTATGTTGAATAAGATACTCTATGCTTGTACTCTGTATTATATTTATCCTCTATTACCTTTGTGCATGTGTTCATGTGGTTTCAACTTCTCCAGTCGATTAAGAACCTACCTAAATAGTTCGGTTAACCCCAGCAAAAACCTGGCATAACATTGAGTTTGTTTACAAATTTTGACTCGCCGCACCACATGTCTACAGCCACTTTCACACATTGATGTATGCGAATCCGCATAGCACCGTATAAGCATGCGGGTACTCTACGGGACAATAGTCTGCAAACATGCGTAGATATGCGGCGCGGCGAGCCAAAATTTTGAACAAACTCATCACATAGCCCTGCATGTAGCACATGCATAGGATGCGGTTTGTGGTTGTAAGTATGTGTAAGTATGCTAATGTTGGTCTGATACATACGGATCTAGTCTGTTACATACAGATTTATTCAGATGTCGGTCTGGGACAGTCTTCATTATACGTGAACATTCTTTATAACATGTTTTAATATAATTGTGTAATTTGATATCAATATTAGTTATTGGAATAACTATTTTTGAAGCCCATCACATCCGAAATGATCAACAGATTCCATAGAGACCAAATACATGTACAGTATATACCGGTATATGTTCATAACCCATTAAGTACCGGTGCTGTCCTTTCAACTTTAACTTGGCTACTATTAGATGACTGTATTCAGTTTAATAAAGGCCTCCAGCAATGAACAGTCTTTGAACTATCTCACTTAACCATTTTTACTACCACAGATCCTTCTTAAACTGTACAAAATCGTCTAAATATAGCTAGAATAAAATATAAAAAGGCGTCGTCGGTACAGTATGGGTTAATAAGAGATATAGCTAGATATAGATAGAAATACATACATTATATATAAATATATATAATAGAGAGCGAAAGCAGATGACAAGGAAAATGAAAAATGTAAACAAATAACAAACGGTGACCTCATTTACGATTTTGTTTATTTAGTATTTCTGCTTTTTTTGTTTTACTTATTCTTATATATTCATTATACCTTAGTATTTTCTGTGCTGCTGCTGGTGTACAATAATGAAACATTTCGATACGAATCCACTACATTTAATTTAAATGAAAGGAAAATAGTTGCCCAGTTCATTATCGGTAGATGCGGCAAACCGGAAACTGTACAAGCCTGGACCGGAAGGGAATAACCGGTGGTTCCCGGTTTAATGAACCGGCCAGAGCACAGCACTAGCGAACAGGCACCTTATATATAGCAATTGGACATGATTCGGTGACGGTCACAAAGGTAATGGAACAATATACGGCAACGGTCGGAGGGGTATTCGGGACGTGATCCGTATACAATATGGTTCAATCTGATTTAGTTGGTTCTCGGCCTGATACGGTCTTGATTATACGGGGTTAGTCGGCTTCTGAAAATTACCGTTAAATTCAAATTTGTTGCCATGCGGAATATAGTCAGGGGTATGCAGATTATATGCGGTTATATGCGGATTATGGTTGTAAGTCAGGTGGTTTTCGGTCGGATGTATGCGGTTTTATACTATGGCATGCGTATAGAAATTGCAGTCGGGGCCAATTTTTCCAAGATTAGTGATGCATACGGATTCTGCGCTATGCGGAGTCGCATGCGTGAATGTGTGAAACCCTCTTACGCATTTTGCCAACTACACCTGACCTACGCATATCCTAGTTGTCGCATGTTCCCGCATGTTTGCAGACTATTGTCCCGCATAGTTCCCGCATGCTTATACGGCGCTATGAGGATTCGCACGTGAATGTATGAAAGGGGGTTAAGAGAAGGTCTCTTTGCTTCGGTGGACTGTTTTACAGCAGCCACCCGCTGTCACGGCCCACAGATTACCCCTACACCACCTCCCCCGAGCTTTCAACAGAACACTACCCTATACTGTACACATAATGAGGGGGTTATTGGGCGGTATTATTACTATTATTATTGAGGGTTATATTTGTTATTTTTAAATTTTAGAGCATTTTCATTTAAGTTTACCTCCAGACCCTCTTCACTCTAAATCAATCAATGAATATTTGTCATAAATGCTCCCCAGACCCCCCTGAAGTCAAATGTGTACATTTTTCGGTAGAAAAATAACCTGACCAAAAAACAATTTCTCTCTATCGGTCACCGAAAAAAACCAATAGTAGTAAATAAATAATCATAAATGGACCCCTGAATGTCTCGAAGCATGTTGTAATTGTAGCTAATAACCTCTGTACTTCCTCTCCCCCCAGACTTGAAGCTAAGAGAAGCTCCCATTGCTGTGGAGGTGTGTTCTACAGCAGCCACGCGCTGTCATTGCCTACAGATGACTCCTTCGCCACCTCACCGGACTATCCCTGCAAATACCAGCCAAATCTCGCCTGTCCTTATATATTCAGGGTAGGCTACCTATATTTATATTACTTGGAATACTTGCATAAGAACATAAGAACATAAGAAAATGGGAGTCTGCAGAAAGCCGATTGGCCTAAGCAAGGCAGATCCCTGTCCCACACAACCCCAATTACAAAGCCCAATTATAGGCTGAACACTCTAATACCCTGAGGATCATCTTACCAAAACGGTTAGAGATTAACGCAGGATTACGGGGTCTGCAGAGCGCTGATTGGCCCAACCCTGCTGATCCCCCTTCACACCCAACCCTTCTCGTCCATATGCTTATCCAATTTTATCTTAAAGCTCCCTATCGTTTTTAATCCCACTATAGCACTTGGTAGTCCATTCCACCGATCTACAACTCTGTTACCAAACCAATATTTGCCTATATCTTTTCTGAAACGAAATTTATCTAATTTGAAGCCATTGGTACGAGTTCTTTCGCAATCACTGAGCTTTAGTACATTTGTCATGTCCCCTTTGTTAATCCCACTAACCCACTTGAACACCTCTATCATATCCCCTCTAACTCTGCGTCTCTCTAACGAATGTAAGCCTAATTTCTTCAACCTTTCTTTATACGGAAGATTTCTAATATTATGGATAATTTTTGTCATTCTACGTTGTACTCTCTCCAATGAATCTATGTCCATTCTGTAATAAGGACACCAAAATTGAACAGCATAATCCATATGGGGTCTCACTAATGACAAGTAAAGTTTTAAGATAACATCAGCAGTTCTGTTACTCACACTCCTAGAGATGAACCCGAGAATCCTGTTTGCCTTGTTTCGAACGCGTATACACTGTTGTCTAGGCTTCAAATCATTGCTAACAAACACACCTAGATCTTTCTCACAATTCGAGTTTTCTAATTCCATATTAGCTAGTTTATATTTAACATTTGTATGCATCTTCCCTATCTTTAATACCTTGCATTTGTCAATGTTAAACTTCATCTGCCAATTTACTGACCATTCGTGTAAGGTATCTAGATCCCTTTGGAGGCACTCTATATCTCTATCTGAATCAATTGTTCTCCCCATTTTGGTATCGTCTGCAAATTTACTTATCCTACTAGTTATACCTAAATCAAGGTCATTTATGTATATAACAAACAACAGAGGACCTAATACAGATCCCTGGGGGACACCACTTTTGACTGCTCCCCATTCTGACTTCGTACCATTTATGCTGACCCTGCTTCCTACCAATTAGCCATGACCTAATCCATCCCAACAACGCCCCACCTATTCCATGCGCCTCAACCTTTCTCATCAATCTCTCATGGGGGACTCTGTCGAAAGCTTTACTGAAATCTAAATATATTATATCATATGACTTGTCATTATCTACTGCTTCATATACCTCTGAGAAAAAACTAAGCAAATTAGTAAGGCAAGAACGTCCCTGAGTGAATCCATGCTGAGAAGAATTTATTAAATTAAATGTATCTAAGTGGTTTCTAATTTTACTAGCAATAATTGACTCTAGTAGCTTTCCTATGATTGATGTAAGACTAATGGGACGGTAATTGGATGCTATTGATTTGTCACCTTTTTTGAAGATCGGAACTACGTTTGCAAGCTTCCAAGCTTCTGGAACTATACCTGTCTCCAATGAATTGTTAAATAAAAATGTTAATGGGTAACTTAACTCATCCCTACATTCTTTTAATACTCTGGCATATACCTCATCAGGACCAGGCGATTTATGAGGTTTCAGTCTGTCAATTTCCTTAAGCACATCATTTCTACTTATAGTAACCGTACTTAACCTATTTTCTATACTATCGCTATATACCTTACGGACTTCTGGAAACTGTGCCAAATTTTCATTAGTGAAAACGGAAAGAAATTGACTATTTAATGTACTGCACATTTCTAAATCATTTACTGTCATTTCTCCTATCGAAGTTTTAAGGGGACCAATTACATCTCTAACCTTGGATTTATATAGTTGGTAAAAAGCTTTAGGATTATTTTTTGAGTCATTGGCAACCTTAATTTCATAATTTCTTTTTTCTTTCCTAATATCCTTTTTACCTGTCTTGATAGGTAACTTAGTCAGACTTATAGTCAGAGTTAGCAGCAAACAATATCCTAATGCACAACCCTTGCATATCATGCCGCCCGAGAGCGGCCCTCTGCGGGTCCCTCAACGTAAACGTAAAATATGTGGGTTAAAATAGGTATGAAACAGATAATTATAGTTTCCATAATAGTTTATCCTTATGATGATAAACATAACTACTAAAAGGATAAAAGGTTTATCTAATAATCAAAGGTAAATACTACCAATATGCCCATTACCCATTTCGATAATAATTACCTTTTGTATTTCCTTTTACATCTGTCTGCTCATATATAACTTTACAGTATATATTTAGGGTACATACATATCTTACGTTACAATTTCTGAGTAGACTACGCAATATTTACAATTTACACTATATAAATAAGTCATGAAAATCATAGTCAGACAAATTCGGGTAGAGAAAAGGGGTTCCTGGATAACTTTATAGTAAATAACACGAAAAGTCTTAATATTGACAAAACAATGGGGCGAAAGGTCTTAAAATCGCCAAACTAATGGGCCGAACGTCTTCTAATCTGAACATTAATGGGGCTAAACTTGAGGAAGAAGGGGGACCAGAAAAACGAGCCATCTCCCCTTAGTACGATATTGTCTTCTTAATTTATATTCTGGATAACACATGACGATTTTACGCAGTTTATGAAGGTCCTCTGTTATCCAGATGGTTTATGAAGTTAGTATGTATCCACTTGAGCCCTAGAGGTAGATTATAAGCAAAAGAAAATAGTGTAATTATATCCAGAATAGGACGATAATGAGGTGATCATGCTGAAGGGGATAACTGAGCACGGTGGGTGCCCAACCCCGAAAAGGGTTGAAATAGGGGAGCTATTCCCCCGCCAAAGGCGGCTTTCTAGGGCCTTTCCTAGCTGATGCTGAGAGGATTGGGTTCTAGTCATGTGGTGATGGGCTGGTCTATTAGAGTGAGAACTGAGCAATCTCTGCCATACCCATAGCTTACTCTGACTGTTCCTTTTACTTATATATTTTCTAGATCTCAAGTGACGGCGTCTCTAACGTGGATTGACCTCCCAATCTACCAAGATTGGAAGCCAAAGCGTCACATTTTCCCTTGCCCCTCAACTTTCTCTTCATAATTGCTGAGGGACACAGGGCCCTGGGTGGGGCTTTGGTTTCCCGGGCATTTCCGCACCCTCCTCAGCTCCCCGCCATGGAGTGGCTTTGGTCACCCAGGCTTTATTGTGGTCGGCGGGGAGTGTTCTGTGGGGGCGCTCGGTTATGGCCTTGGCCTTGCTCAGGGCCTTGGGGCTGTTCGGCCAGGCAGCTTGGGGAACAACAACAACAACAACAACTGAGCATGGTGGGTTGGATGCGTAATGGCTTAGGGAAAGAGGTACCATCCAGACCAGAGTTGAATTGATTTGGATTTTGCCCTGAGGAGCAAGTTTATTGAAAAGCGCCCCCCATCCTATGAGGGAACAACCACTAGTAAATCGATACATACTGCTCAAAAAGCCATTATTCCACTGAACCAACAGCATCGTCGTTTGGTTGCATTCATATGTGTGACTAATACAAAAACCATACAATCATGTGAAGAACACCGTCTTATGCTTAATTACATCCATGGATATTAAGGTCAAGGCCGGCTGAGTATACACAGGGGACAAACATACAAAATAATAGTAAAATAACATTTCTTAAAACCTAGACAAGTTACGTGTTTGTCATTGACATAATGCAGAACAATCACAAGACGAACTTGAATGATGCAAAATGGGCCTATTATACTAACCATAAGATCAATACATTATGTATGTATGTATTATACTCAGGCACATACCCCATAGCTGGGGGTAGCCGATTCGAGACAGAGCCCTACATATAGATACAACACACCTGCTGTAAATAACAACAAATGTGACTTACATTACTTAATTAATCATCTTGCATAGTCGGTGCCAGACAAGTTGCTCTCCTCCTGGCTAATTGTTGTGCAAGTATATAGAGGAGAATCGCTCGATAATATCAAAGTATCCTTATTATGCTGTCATTTCATCTGAGGGGGGAGGCCAACACTAACGTTGGCAGCTGCACATACAGCTGTCTTGAGAAGAGTGCATATTTATTAAAAGAGAGAGAGAGAGAGAAGATATTTGAGGGCACAAGGGGGTAGGAGGAGTAGGTTAAATAGGGTGAGGGAGTGGGGTTAGGGAGGGAAGTTATAGAGAGATTGATTTGATATGTTTGTTATGCACAGAAAAGACATTACAGAAGTTAAGCCCAGGTACTATACCCTCTTCCAAATGGGTAGGCGAGAAATCGCGAACCGTAACTTCTATAACTAAAAAAGGGCTAGAGCAAATGGGTGGCAAATTTCCACACCTATTCCCTGACTAACCCTTCTCAAATGGTAGAAATATTAGCTGGATTACTCTAGTCGTCTGTGAGTTAAAGATTGGCCTACTATTTGGAATTGGATATAGGCCTCCTGGTTCATATTAGACTATTACCCTGATGATCATATAATTGAAATTTTGTTTACAAATTAGGTTGGTATTACGCAGATATGTTAACGCATTTGGTACCGGTGACATCCTTTTCATTATATTCTGGCAACTATTGGACGATTTTATTCAGCTTAGGAAGAACGTCTACCAATTAAAAGGTTATAGACTATCTCATTTCATCCTTTTAGCTACCATATATCCTTTGTAAGCTTCATTACATCGTCTAAATCTAGCTGAAATATAAAAAAAACGTTACCGGTACGGAATGGGTTAATATAGTTTTCTCATTTGCTTTGGTATATGTATATACAAGGCTCATGATTATTGGCTTAACCCTTTCACCGTGGGGACTGTAATGGTGCATCATGGAAAAATCCTGGAATTATTAGCCCTTTAAACCCTGGGGAGACAAGCGTGAGTGATCAGGAGCGCGGCAGGCCCCCGTCTGCTCTTCAGCAAGTCAGCCGCGGCACTGAGGCTCTGTGGGGTGGTCTCGCGAGATATATTCAGTGTTGCCAAAGGCAAATGCAGTGGAACATTGCTAATTATTAGCAAATATTGACGATGTTTGTAGTAATGTTGCAGGTGAACCCAGCTAGCTAGAGAGCAGATTCTGGTGTAATTTGAAATACCCTTTCTTCTACTTTCTTGCTGCAAAAATTCCATTTAATTTCTTTTAGGCACTTGCTTAAGCAATCAGGAGTGCCTGAATGAGCACTATTATAGCAAGAAATTGCCCACGCTGAGAGGGTTAACAAAAATCATGAATGGTAAATTAATTACTGATTGACTGATTTAACACCTTCTGTACTGGTGACGTCTTATTTATTTGAGTTTACCAACATATAGAAGATTTTATGAAGCTTATGGTATCTAAAAGGATTTATTGAGATAGACTGTAGCCTTTTAATGGGTAGAAGTCCTTCTTAAGCTGAATAAATTCATCCGTTAGTTTCCAGAATAAAATTAAAAGGAGGTCACCGGTACTTTACGGGCTAGATGTTCAAAAGAAGATGTGTACAGTTGAGTGTCTTAGTAAACACACAAGCAATTTTTCCGTCAATATTCGATGACCAATTTTGTGTTCGTATTATTGTGAGGCTAAACATGAGGGAGAAGGGGATCTAGAAAAACAGCCCATCTCTCCTTAACTTGGTGATGTTAGAAGGTCATATTCCAGATGGTGAGTGAGACATGGAAACAGTTTGAGTGTTGCAACCAAGCCGGCTCGTTCGTTCGTGGTCTTACCTTCATAAACTTATGATGCCTGGTTATCTCCTTGTGGCCCATTGCAACTCTTACCTCTCGAAGCTGCATCGCCACTGTCTCATCTCACAATCTTGGACACCTCTTTCTCTGAAATATCACCTACTAAGCTGTTTACTCATAAGGCACTGCCACCATAGTACAGTTTGAATATGGGAATATTCATACAATGCTAATATATTTGAAACAGCGAGGGTATTATTAGGGAGTGTCTGTGGGATTTGTGGTGATGCACTGAAATTAAATGAAGCACAAATTCCATCCCAATAATCTATCCCCTTTGACACTTCGGGATTTGAACTCTGGATTTTAAGATTACCTGCCCACTCCACCACACCTTGGGGTTTCTATAATTCAAGGCTGGGTATAAAATAGATGTGCCACGTTTGGGAAATTAGATCTTTAACCCTTTCAGATCAATGTGATAGTGTTCCTTTTATTCTGGCTAACATTACATTCCCAATTCCACTAAGAAAAGGGATGTGCTTTGCCGAATATAGTTTATTTTATGTATTTTATTTATATATTTTTCAATGTATTTTTCTATTTATTATATATATATATATACAGTATATATATATATATATATATATATATATATATATTTACTGTATATATATATATATATATATATATTATAAATTATATATTATATATATATATATATATGTATATAGATATATATATATATATATATATATTATATATATAATATATATATAATATATATAATATATATATATCCTTGTCATGGATCACGAGGCAGGAAGCTGAGGCAGGAAGCTTTATCCGCACGACAGATGATGATGTTGGGGTTGTCTCTTAATTGTTTGGCAGCTTGGAAGTGTTGTTTGTTGAGTATTTTGCTATGGTGAGTTCCTCTGGTTTTGGCGGCTTCAGCGAGGAGAGTAGGTTGTAGGGCGGGAGTAGTGGTGACCTTGCCATCCTTCTTGAGTCGTAGGATGTCGTCCAGGAGGATTTCCGTTTCTAGGCATTTCCGGTGGGGGCCAGGTTTGGAGCTGTAGTGGCAGTTGAGGCCTATGTTGAGGAGGTCTTCTTGGTCCAGGGTCAGAATGGTGTTAGTAAGGTTTATATATCCTTTTGTAGGTTTGGGAAGTTTTAAGTTTCCGCCATAAAGACGGGCAAGCTTTTTTATGGTTGTGTTTTCGGCTTGTCTTCTGTGTTGTTCAAGGAGTTGTTCGAGGGCTGTGTTGATTTCGGCTTTGAGGTGGTCTGGAGGGATTTCGTCTTCCCAAATCCGTAGAAGAGCATCTCGTTCTTTACGAAGGTTGTTGGCGAGCTCTCGTTTTTCAATTATTTGGTCCTTCACCAGTTCTTCACGAAACTGGAGGGTGCTGGTGCGATGTCTGGCATTCTCGTGAAGTTTTATGTTAGTAAAGCCAGGTAATACATTTTCTTTAATACATACGAGGTTGAAAGAAATGGCAATTTCTGCGTTGGAAATGTTATTATTCAAAGTTTCCAGGTCTCTGATGAGTTTTCGCTGGGTGGCAGGAAGTAGATGAAGGAGATGAGCAAAATTCATGGTGGTACAGGGTTACATAAATGTAAATGATGATACAGGATATACGACGCGTTTCACTGGGCAACCAGCATTATCAAGACGTAAGGATGGAATGATATAAAAGGTAAACAGGAAGGGTATTTATAGAGGGTGGAGGATCAGAGGAGGCGAAAAACAAGGGGCAAAAGTCTACTATTGGTGGAGGGGTATTCTGGGAAAGAGAAAGGGGAGAAAGTGCGCATGCGTGAAGCAGTTCCCCCCTTTCTCTTCCCCAGAATACCCCTCCACCAATAGTAGACTTTTGCCCCTTGTTTTTCGCCTCCTCTGATCCTCTACCCTCTATATATACCCTTCCTGTTTACCTTTTATATCATTCCATCCTTACTTGATAATGCTGGTTGTCCAGTGAAACGCGTCGTATATCCTGTATCATCATTTACATTTATGTAACCCTGTACCACCATGAATTTTGCTCATCTCCTTCATCTACTTCCTGCCACCCAGCGAAAACTCATCAGAGACCTGGAAACTTTGAATAATAACATTTCCAACGCAGAAATTGCCATTTCTTTCAACCTCGTATGTATTAAAGAAAATTTATTACCTGGCTTTACTAACATATATATATATATATATATTGTCACTCCCAAATGAGTTTTGTAACCCATGTCATTTGTGAGTGAGTTACAAGTACGAAGCCTATAGGGCTAGGGTCCCCGCGAGAGGCTAGCCTCTGCCTTTCTTTCCCACAGCAAGCCCATGGTGGTTCCCTGTGTTATGTTGCCGGCTGGCTAGCCGTATAATTAATTCTTTTGTTTAGCCTTTGGGCAATTGTTTTCGTCATCATAAGTTTGCACAATGATGCCTTATATTTACTTGATTACTGTTGTATAGTTAATGAGAGCCTAGGAGCTTAGAATAATTGTTGAGTCTAGCAATGTCTCTAGCTCTCCCCTCCTGGCACTCTCGTGTGCACATGACCATCACTCGAGTGACGCACTGTGACGGACCCCTTGCAGAGCACATATGTTGTGGAGTCTGTCCCAGGCTTGCTTCAATGTTTCCCTAGATGCCTCATATGTTTTCCTTGTTTCTTATTGAGTAGTAGCAGAGCAAGTCTGGGAGTCATTTAAACCATACAATATTGTTTTATCTTTATTATTTTGCATACAGGAGTTTTCTGCATTTGTTAATTAGAAATACTGCATCTTCTTATCTCGCAATCTTAAGTATGAGCTTCATACCTATTTCTCTTCCAATTTTCTTCCATTATTCTGCTGCATGGTTTATTGTTAATATATGTGTGAATTCTTTATTATTGAAGTTGGTATTCACAGTGGTTTGGGGTTTGCTAGGAGTGGCCTACCACAACCTACTGGAATACCAACTATTGTGTTTCATGTGTTAGGATAGCGCTCAGATTTTCCCATGTTTCTGCTTCATATTATTCCTAATTCCTAACCGATTGGGCATACTATGAAGTGTCTGGGAGTCTGGCAGTGTTATGTTTCCTCAGTTATGTGCAGTCTAGAATAGAAGTACTCTTAAATACTATACGCATTATCTACCAGACTCGGGGACAATAGATATTTTTGTGTCTCCTTGTTGCTGCTTTAATAGAGCCAAGAGGAAGATAACCATTTTTCCTATAGAACCTGCGTGTCTTGGTGTTTGAGTCAGATATTAAGAGCGTGTCTGTTGCAGGGTAGTACGGTGCTGTGGGCTAAGCTAGTTAAGCATCGGGTTGCCCCGGCTCCCCTCGTAACAATATATATAATATTATATATAGGCCTTTTTTTTTTTTTTTTTTGCAAAGTTGGTGGCAGACCCAAACTTAACAAAGTGAACATGCCGAATTTCTACTACAGTCGCTAAATAGGTGGTATGACTGTGTATTGTTGTCTCTATAATCTTTGAGACAGTAGACAGTAGTCTCTATAATCTTTGGATGTAGTACGAATGAGAAGCGAGAGGATATTGGAAGGTTATTTGAAAGAAGGATGTATGATGTCCTTGCACTGAATGAAACAAAGATGAAAGGAGAGGGAGAAGTGGATTTTGGAAACGTGATAGGTAGAAAGTCTGGAGTAGACGAGGGAGTCAGGGGGAAAGAAGGAGTGGCTATTATTGTGAAGGAGGAGTTGAGAGAGTTTATAAAAGAGTGGAAAGAGGTGTCATCAAGGCTAATGTGGGTGAGAATGCGGTTTATGGGTGAAAGGTGGGTTTTTGTAAGTGCGTATGGACCAGGAAGTGAAAGAGAGTTAGACGAGGTAGAGGGTTTCTGGGAGGATTTGAGAGATTGTCTACAAGGGTTTGATGAAAATGAAAATGTTATAGTTTTAGGGGACCTAAATGCTAGGGTAGGAAATGAGCCTGTTGAGGGAGTCATCGGTAGTTTTGGTGTGGATGGTGTAAACGAGAGTGGAGAAAGACTGAAAAATGTATGTGAAGAGTGTAGATTGAGTGTAGGTAATACGTTCTTCAAAAAAAGGCGTATACACAAGTACACCTGGCATAAACTTGTGAGGGGAGAGATTGTAGAGAGGGCATTGATGGATTATGTGCTGGTGACAAGGGAAAAATTGTGTAGACTGCTGGATGTGAATGTGATGAGAGGTGAGGCGGAGGGTATGTCAGATCATTACCTGGTGGAGGGAAAGCTAAGAGTTAAGAGTTACAGGAGAATAAGAGACAAGCGTGAAGTAAGAGAGGTAATCAAAGTTAGTGAGTTAGAGAAGAGTGAAAAAGAGAGGGAGTACAAGGAAAGACTAAATGAAAAGTGGATGGAAGTGAGAGAGATGGAAGAGAGAGAAGTAGAGGTTGAATGGCAACAGTTTAAGGAAGGAGTGAAAGCAAGTGCAGAGGTAGTATGCGGCAAAAGGAAAGTAGGAGGCAGAGGTATCAGGAAGGGAAGCGAGTGGTGGAATGATACGGTGAGAAAGGCAGTTGAGGAGAAGAGACAGTGTTTTGAGAGGGTTTTACAGGATGGTAGTGTTGAGGTATGGGAGAGGTACAAGGAGAAAAGGAGAGAGGCAAAACGGAAAATTAGAGAAGCGAAAAAAGATGCAAACGAAAGGTGGGGCCAAAGGCTGAGTGAGAATTTTGAAGAACGAAAGAAGATGTTCTGGAAGGAGGTAAATAAAGTAAGGAAAGGAGGACAAAAGAGGGAAGAGTCAGTGAAAGATGAAAATGGAGAATTACTAGTGAAACCAGTTGAAGTGAGGAAAAGATATGCCGAGTATTTTGAATCTTTGTTAAATACAAGAGATGGAAGAGAAGCAGTGATTGAAGCAGAGGTGGATGGAGATAGGTTACCCAGGCCACCCAGGTGGCAGGGAATGAATGAAAGGATTGAGGAAAATGAGGTGAAAGAAGCAGTGAAACAAATGAGAGCGGGAAAAGCAGAAGGTTTGGATGGTATTGCTGTGGAGTGTATAAAGAAGGGTGGAGATGTGATAATAGATTGGTTGGTGAGATTTTTCAATGTGTGCTTTGCTGTGTCAATGGTACCAATAGACTGGAAGAGTGCATGTATTGTGCCGTTGTACAAGGGGAAGGGAGATCGGCAGGAGTGTTCAAGTTATAGAGGTATTAGTTTATTGTCAGTGGTTGGAAAGCTGTATGGCAGGGTGTTGATAGAGAGGATAATAAAGTGTACGGAAGTTGCAATAGGAGAAGAACAGTGCGGTTTTAGGAGGGGAAGAGGGTGCGTGGATCAGATGTTTGCAGTAAGACAGTTATGCGAGAAGTATTTAGAGAAGCATAAGGAGATATTTTGGGCTTTTATGGACTTGGAAAAAGCATATGATCGTGTAGACCGTGAAGCAATGTGGAAGGTGTTAATGATTTATGAAATTGGAGGAAATTTGTTAGAAGCAGTTAAGAGTTTTTATGAAGGGAGCAGAGCATGTGTGAGAGTAGGAAATGGTGAGTTGAGTGAATGGTTTGAGGTAAAGGTAGGTTTGCGACAGGGTTGTGTAATGTCACCATGGCTGTTTAATATGTTTATGGATGGTGTGGTGAGGGAGGTGAAAAGGAGAACCATGGGAAGAGGATTGGGTTTAGTAGGAAAGAATGGTAGAGATTGGGAGTTGAATCAGTTGCTGTTTGCTGATGACACAGCATTGGTGGCGGATTCTGATGAGAAACTGCAGTGGGTAGTCAAAGAGTTTGGTGTGGTTTGTGGAAGGAGGAAACTGAAGGTGAACGTCAATAAAAGTAAAGTAATGGTGTGTAATAGGGGAGAGCATAGGGTGAATCTAGATGTGAGGCTGGATGGGGAAATATTGGAACAAGTAGAGTGTTTTAAATATCTAGGAGGAACAATAAGCAGGAGTGGAGGTATGGAAGTGGAGGTAAAACAGAGAGTGTGTGAAGGAAGGAAGGTTTTCGGAGCAATGGGAAGTATGTGGAAGACGAGAAATCTCGGAGTGAAAGTAAAAAGTGCACTGTATCAAGGAATTGTTGTGCCAACAGTGATGTATGGGGCTGAGACATGGGCTCTGAAGAAAAAGGAGAAAAGAGGGCTGGATGTGATGGAGATGAGCTGCTTGAGGAGTATGTGTGGAGTTACTTGTAGAGACAGATTGAGAAATGAAGAGATACGTAGGAGAGTGGGGCAGCAGGAACATTTGTCAGCCAGAGTGGACAGAAGGGTGCTGAGCTGGTATGGTCATGTTGAACGAATGGGAGATGAAAGGCTTACAAAGAGAATATGTGAGTCAGGTACAAGGGGAGATAGAAGGGCAGGAAGACCCCCATTGAGATGGAGAGACTGTGTAAGAAAGGCTTTGGATGATAGAGGAATGACTATAGATCAGGCTGGGGAAGTGGTGGTGGACAGGAGTGAATGGAGAATGCTTGTGAATAGTTGAGTGAACACGTGGTCATTTGGAGTCAGGGGTCGGGCGCAAGTTGGACTAGATAATAGTCCATCAGGCGCCTGGCCCGGGGAGACGATTAATATGAAGGGTGTGCCTGGAAGTGTGGTGGGAGGGCTTGTCGCTTTGGCTCCGCTGCATGTCTGCCTGCCGAGATCGGAACCTCTCCTGGTGGTCAGGGGCCGGGGGAGTGCTGGAGCGACCTTGGTAACCCTGGTCTCTGGGTCTTCTCCTGGGTGACCTGGATGTGTGAGAGTTTGTGTTTTTTATCTGTGTTTATTTTTTGTTTTATGTTGTTTTTGTGTTTTCCCTGTTCTTGCTCTGTCTTGAGTCGGCTACCCCCAAAATGGGGATTGGGCCTGAGCATATAGATAGATAGATAGATAGATAATCTTTGATGCACTACTCCTAAATGGCTGCCACTATGGCATTGACACTAAGACCAAAGTAGTTCGCAGAACCAAATTAACAAAGTAAACCTGCTGGATTTCCGCTACACTCGCTAGGTAGGTTGTTTCACTGCATTTTATCATCTTCGAACCTTTTGAAGCACTACTCCTCCTAAACAGCTGCCTCCACGACATTTAATACAAATACCAAATTTATTCACAGAGCCAAAATGAACAAAGTGAACCTGCAAGATCTCCGTAGCCAACTGTGGTGGCTCTTGCACTGCTAGATTGTTTAAAACAAGATGTAGCAGAATTGGGATGTAGCGGATTAATCCACCCTTAACTCGGCAGATGCAACTTTCCTTTCAAAAGGGTTTCATGGGCGAATGCGACATTCCTTCCGGAAGATGGCACTTAAAAATAACAACAAAAAACGCCCCAGTGCCAGTGAAATGGCTGCAATATGTGATTATGTGGCATGTCTCCCTACCACCACCTCCTGTCCTCCCCTTACATGTGTCTCACCACACCAACCCCCCCTTGCCTGCTCCACTTTTTTTTCCTTAATTACCCCCTCCTCTTTTATTCTACTTTTCCCCTCTGTACTTCCTCCCTCCCACCTTAAATATGTCCAGTCACCCTCCTCTACACTCTCCCTATCTCTCTCCTCCCTCATACAGCGCAAGAGACATGATTGACACAGCCCCCCATGTTAATTTTAAGAATAGAGTGTGCACATATTATATGATTTTATGTAACTTAGGAGCAACCTGTAACAATAAATGCAACAATATCTGTCTCACGTAATCTTTTGACTCCCACAGATCCTTTCTCAAACTAATAATAGTCAGAATAAAATAGAATATTGAGCTGTGGTATACTGAATTAAATAACTTTCCTTTCTGATGTTCATATTGTCTGTATCTTAACCATTACAGTGAATTCCAACATACCCCAGTGGAATTATCTTCGCGGACTTTGAGCTTGTGTATTAATTTTAGAGTTAGAAAAATGTCTAAATAGGAAGATGGTTGTTAAATGGAAAGTTCCTTGGGTCTGCCAACTAAAATAATAACTCATGCTAAAATATAATTAGGTATTGATAATTCAAAATACATATGCCATATTTGGGCCATTTAATCTGTACATAACTGTTTTTTCCTCTGGTAAAACGTTACTGCATTTGAACCCGTACAGTGCCTGCCAGCTCACCCCGGTGGAAAGTGCCTCATCCACCTCAGCTTCCCGGACTTTGAGCTGGGCTCTGGTAACGCCGTGGTAACCCACGACATACCCATAGATGACCCATATGGCATAAAGAGGTGTAGAGGGGACGATACTGTTACTGTTACATCTTGTGCTACTGGTATTACTCCAACTTCTCACAGGTAACGCAAACTTTAATCTGTGTGTCTATGACCAGAGAAAAGTATTAATTCAAGTTAAGATAAGTTCATAAAGGAATTCTAAGAACCTGTCTCATGAGATACACAAGCGGTATTTGAGTCAGTTCCTTCATTAATGCTCCTGCGAACGTCAGCCATAACATTCCCATAGATAATGAATATGATATAGAGGTGATCATACTATTACTATTACTGGTGATACTGGCATCACTCCACACTCTCGCCTGCAATACTTTCAATATTATGTGCACATCGAAACCAGTGGATGTTTGTTTTTACCCCAAGATAGACTCCCAAGATATATATATATATATATATATATATATATATATATATATATATATATATAAATATATATAAACTGCTCCTCACCCCCTTCATTAAGAAGCCTCAAGGCCAAACTATTATGATGTTCGCTATTGCTCGCCAGGAATAGAATTAACAACTGAATGGAGCGAAATATTTAAAATGTCAAACTTATGGGCCGAAGTGTCTTGGAGCATATTAGGATGTCTCCAAAACGACCACTCTCCATGTTGTAGTGAGAGGTGTAGATGTCTTGTGCTCCTGGTATCAGTCCATGGTCTCACAGGGAACAGTTTATATACAGTATAATAATTATACTGTATGTGCAACTCAAAGTTGGTCAAGTTTTATATTTTCCTTGCCCCCGTATCCATTAACACAATTCTGAAGGCTGTCCTGTTTTGCAGGCTCGCTAGCTCTCGCCAGGAATAAAATTGACATCTGTACAGAGCAAAACATCTTAAAGTTACCAAACTAATGGCATAAAACATCATAAAATCATCAAACTGGTGAGGCGAATAAGGGCCACCCTCGATATTGTACTGCGAGTTGCACAGACAGAGATGCTATTACTGTAATGACTTGTACTACTGGCATCCTTTACTTGTACTAGCGCCAACACGTCTTCACTTGTACTACCACCAACACTTCACTTGTATTATTGGCAACACTTCACTTGTACTACCAACAACACTTCACTTTTACTACCGACAACACTTCACTTTTACTACCGGCAACACTTCACTTGTACTACCACCAACACTTCACTTGTGCTACCACCAACACTTCACTTGTACTACCGGCAACACTTCACTTGTACTAATAGCAACTGCACTTTTACTACCGACAACACTTCACTTGTACTACCACCAACACTTCACTTGTACTACCACCAACACTTCACTTGTACTACCGACAACACTTCACTTGTAGTACCACCAACACTTCACTTGTACTACCGGCAACACTTCACTTGTACTACCGACAACACTTCACTTGTATTACCACCAACACTTCACTTGTACTACCGGCAACACTTCACTTGTATTACCACCAACACATCACTTGTACTACCGACACTTCACTTGTACTACAACCAACACTTCACTTGTACTACCGGCAACACTTCACTTGTATTACCACCAAGACTTCACTTGTACTACAACCAACACTTCACTTGTACTAAAACCAACACTTCACTTGTACTACCGCCAACACTTCACTTGTACTACCACCAACACTTCACTTGTACTACAACCAACACTTCACTTGTATTACCGGCATCACTGCATCAATTTGTATCACACAGGTGACTCATACTGTATATACAGTAGATTAACAAGTGCACAACATTTGCAAAACAAAAGTTTATGTACTCATATAGTTTTTATTCTCGCAAATTATGTTATCTCTTTCTGCGTTTCTGACATCAATGATTGTCCAATTATCTTAAAACAAACACCTTTCTCATTGCAACTCTGTAGTAAAAAAAAGACAAAGCCATTTCTTTGAACGTCAGTTAGGTGCCATAATAATTCAAAGAGTGATATTTCATTTATGGTCATGTTGACTTTAGAATCAAAGCCCAAACTATGTTGTAGCAGTATTGTCGAATGATTATTAAGGGTATGGACAAATTTGAGTGTGAAAATAGGCTAATACCACCAGTGGTGCCAATATGGCGGAGGTTGACCGATCTGTAATAATATATATTGACACAGGTACTGCTACGACCGGCCACCCACTGCACCGATCACCGCCTACAACCAGGCGCTCGTCTTTTTCACCACAAACTCTGTAAGGCAGGACAGAGGCTTCATTGTGTCATACTCCACCCTTGACTCTAAGTTCGGTATGTAAATATTACAAAATAACTACTCTTCTTCTTTCCCTCCTCTCTTTCATTCTGATGTCACCACTGTCACTTCTTCCTCTAACAAAGCTGAAGTCTTTGCTCTAACATTGACCTTTTCTCAATATTGGATGATTCAAGTACTATTCCTCCTTCTAAATTCCATTCCAATTTGCTTATAACTTATTTAAAACAAATCTTTAAACACATATTTTCCTCCTTGTATGAGCTTAACACTAAAGCAAGTATTAAATACAAATTTGTTCTTTCAAATGTTATCAGTAATTTTGAATGGCAGCTTATGAAGATAAACTGTCATGTAAAACATTCTTCCTTCAGTTTAGTTTCCTATATCAATGCAAAAGATCCAAGAAATATTGCCAGAAAATATGTTGGGCATCAACAATTGATGATAAGAACTCTTGTGTGATTCCCCTTTGTCCCATTGAAGATATGATAATATGTTTGTTTGCGCTATTTTGATTATCGTTTAGCAATATTATGCAGCTTAAGAAGGATCTCTAGTAATCAAAGGGGTGAAAACTATCTCAATTCACCCTCTAACTACCACAACATCTTCATAAACTGAATAAAATTGCCTGATGGTAGCAAAATAAAATGAACCCTTACAATACCAGCGACGGATCACAGCCGCCAGAAAATAAGTGACGTGCCAGTACCAGCGACGGCTCTCAGCCGTCAGTAATATACGATCTTTGTTTTGCTAATATCTAGCAGGACCTGCTAACAAGACTTGGAGGCATTGCTGTGAAGAGTTGGCAACACTTCTCATGGTCCCTTTCAGCTACTCAAGGCCGGCTGACTTAGTCACCCACCAACTCTTGAGCTGAGAGTGTTGTCTCATTGCTTTTGGCAACAAGTCTAGTACTGCAGGGTACTTTTAATCCACTATGGCTATGCCATGGTACAGTAGGGGTTAAGAATAGCATCCTCGAATACTGAAAGGGTTAAGAAGGTACAGGGGGGCAACAGGTTACTGATATACACAACATTTATCAAACATCTTTATGGTTATGGGGATAGGTTACCACTGGTTACTATGCTTGGCTCAAAACCGATAGGACTCAAGTTCAATTCCCAAGTAAGACGAGACAGATGGACAGTCTTCTCAGACCTGATGTCTAATGTGAAAGAAACCTGGATTTAGCGGACATTTGTGACGTCCCATCTGGATAGGTAAGCTGTGGTTACCTCGATAATATTCACAGACTTCAAAGGGGAAAGATACAGAGATGAGCGTCGTGGCAAGGCACAGACTAGCATAAGCCCTATAACTTTTATGGACGTATATGGGACAGTGTTTTTTACAAGGCTGCAGTTAACGAAAAGCTAAATAGCTAGCACAAACTCTGTCAAACAACTGCATTGTGAAAGTCATCTTCTACAGCTCAAAGTAAAATTAATATAATCATTACGCATCACAATTGAAAGTTACCCAAGAGGACAAAATTAAGACCCGTGAAAAGGATATGTATATTCATCTATAATTATAATTTGTGTTATAATTTTGTTAGGAGTCGTGCTGTGGGATGAGGGAGAGGATTACAATACATTAAATTAAAAACATAATGGTAATCAAAATTGCAATGTAAACAACAATGAATAATGAATAGATAAAGGCAATTCATTTATATATTAAAAATGAACTTATTAATATATTTTCTCTGAAGGACTCTTCACGAACAAGGAGGAGAACTCTACCTGTCGTAAGTACTGATTAAGTTGGTTATAGATAGCTTTATAGGAGAGAGAGAGAGAGAGAGAGAGAGAGAGAGAGAGAGAGAGAAGACTTATTAACCCATGAACTGCTAGGACATGTGCAAAATAAAAGGCCAAGTTGAGGGAGGGTGGAGAGTGGGATGTAAAGGGGAAGAGGAGTGGAGGATGTGGTATGGAAAGGTGTCACTACTTTCTATGTCACCCAAATTTCAGACATTTCCCGGCACTGACATGATTTTTGAAGAGTTATTTTTACACATGTTTAAATACTGTGACCTTCAAAGTCCAAGGGTTAAGATGCAGGAAATAAAAACAATTCCGCCGATTGGAGAATCCACGTACATTGTTTATGTCTAGCATAACAATAACAATTATATACTGTATAAATATATATATATATATATACATTGTCAGAAAAATGTGAAGCAAAGGCGCGAATTCATGTATTATTAGCATAACGTACAAAACTGCATTGTAGAAATTCATCATACAATGTTTCTGCTTTCTGTCAATGTTTGTGGATGTAGCCTACACTAAGTCCTTGACCAGGGGGCAAACCGATGTTGCAGCTAAATTGTGACTCAAGTAGTTTTCCAATACTATTGATTATCTATTCAAAATAATATATCCCATTAACATTCCCATTGGCTGATGCTGGTTAGAGTAGATAGAATACATTGTTTTTGACCAGTGCTTTCCCTCAGTATCTGCACAAGACTTTGTGGTGCGAGTTTACGCATTTCCTATTAATTGATTGATGTATTTTTATTAATTTATGAATTTACAATTATATTAATTTACATAGTATTTTTCTATTTATTATTCTGTCTATAAGTGCATGCTTAATATTAATGTTCTTATACACTCTTTCTAATTACTCAGGATGTGGAGCAGCCTTTCCAAAAGTGTTAATACCCAACGACACTTCACACGAAAGCATCCCAAAATACCAACACCGAACGGAGAGAGACACACCCAACAACAACAACAACAACAACAACAACAACAACAACAACAACAACAACAAGGGAGGTAGGAGAAAGAAGGCCAATAAAACAAATAATGAAGTTGCCGAGAAGAAAAATCATACACGAAAGAGCAAGAGGTTGATGAACAAACATAACAAACAGCAACATCTAAAATCACGAACCACCGATCAAAGGAAGCGAACAACCTTACCCAAAGCTACCAACAGAAAGGGGAAAGCGCCTGGAAAATACAACAGCCGGAAACGCTCGGAACAGAAAACAAAAACAAGGGAAAATCACCCCAATCGCAAAAACAAGAGAGGAAATAAGCGCAATAAATATAAAAATAGAGTCAATTTAGGTAAACGAAAGACAAAAAGCTTGAATATATCGAAAACTAGTTATGAAGAGGAAGATATGGCAAATATTGAACCCAATGCTGACAGAAAGGAATATCCGTTCTTGGTAAGTTAAACATATACTATTTAATTGTGTGTGAGAGAGAGAGAGAGAAAGCAAAATATTTGTGAATATATACCAGTATAATACAGTGTACCATAATATATTATTGCAGTATAGACTAAAATAGTAGAATATGATAGAATAAATATCATAGTGAAATGTAAAGTAATTGATCATTTTCTTTTTCTCTGCTATGTCTAGTTTCAAAACTCTCAGTAGTACCGATAGGATTATTAGGGAATGCAATATATATTTGTCCTATGCACTGGAGAAACAAGGGTATACAAAAGTAAAGGCTATCAAAATGGTCAATTTACCCATTTTGATTGCCTTTCATAATTCGATATAGGCCTACCTTTCTATCGTTGTATACACATATTCGTCGTTTAAACGGTATATTATTGTGGACACTTAATTATCCTGTTCATGCTTTTCTTAAACACATATATTTTACAGTTTAATCTGTTAATTATGACCAGTCTATAAATCACGATACCCAGCCTCTCATAATTAAACACAGAACAAAAGAAAGACAGAAATAATAGATCAATCGAGCTGATATAATATGACCAGGAAAAGTCAACCAAAACAGAGATTTATAAATGTCCAGCCCGTTTAGCCCTCCCCAGAGTTAAAAGTGGGTGGGGCCCGTGTCACACTGTCTGGATGTGTCAGAGTCATTAGGCTGGTAGTCATATCTTTACAATATTACTCCAGATAAACTGTCTACTAAGAATACACTCTTAAACATTTGGGTATGAAAAGGATAAATAAAGTGTCCATAATAATCCAGCCATTTAAAGGTATATTGATTGTAATAAACCCATGTTATACTAGATACATAGGTAAATCACTATCAATATACCTAATGATCTTATGTACATTTTTCATACCCTGGCTTTATGACAATGTAGGCTACTGCAATGCAAACTATCCATACACTTAAATAAATGAAGATTATAAAAATGGCGTATAAAATCATTGGGTATATTGATAGAGATTTACGTTCCTACCCTTATATTAGATGAGTATATTACTGCCAAATATATCTTTATAAGGATATATTATTGAGAACACTCTAATTACCCTTTTAATACTTTCATTAAACCTACAATATTTTTACCTTGTATTATTTTCAGGTATCTATCGTGCAAACATATCTGAAGAAACGTAAGATGAAAACACACAGCACAAAATATAGACACAAGAGAGACGAGAAGCACATAAACAGAAAACGTGCTCAGAAAAACAGGAGAAACGGGAAGAAGACGACAACCAAAAAAAAGAACAAGAAGGAGAGGAGTAAAAGTAGAGCTGAGAAAATACGCAAGGACAAAAAAAAGCGTAAGACTTTGAAACAGAAGAAAAACAAAGTCATTAAAACAGGGAAAAATTACAAGAATAAAAGGAAAGACAAGGAAAAGGAACCAAGCAAGAAGGAGAACAACAAGGGCAGAGGAAAGGCGCGAGAAAAAGACAAGAATCATAAAAACAAGGAGAAAGCAGCAAACAATAAGGAGAAGGGCGTAAACAAAGAAAAGGAAACGGAAGCAAGCAAGGAAGAAAATAAAAATACAGAAACAAACAATGAAGGGACAAATAAGGACAAAGAAACAAACAATAAGCAAAAGAACAAGAACAATGAAAAGGTGACAGAAAAAAACACAAACGAGAAGAAAAAGAACAAAGAAACACGTACACATGATAAGAACAAGGACAAAGAAACAAATACAAATTATAAGAACAAGGACACAGGAAAAGTGACAAAAAAAAACACGAATGGAAAAAATAAAGACAAAGAAACAAATACGAAGGAGAAGAACAAGGACAAAGAAACAAGTACGAAGGAGAGAAACAAGGAAGAAGAGGAAGTGGAGGGAGAGAGTAAGGGCAAGGATAGAGAAGTATCAGGAAAACACAAGAACAAGAAGAAGAGAAAGAAGATCCGAGTGGCGCGCCTCTGCAATGGCTTTATCATCAACCCCTACTTCATCCTGACGACTACTTCCTGTTGTACCTATTGTGTGTAAGTAGATTCTGCTTGTATTTTCTCTTTCTCTCTCTCTCTCCATTTTCATAACCCTTACTGTACCAGCGACGGCGAATCGTCGTCAGTAATAAATTAATAATAAAGAATAATAAATTAATCAGTGATAGGCAATATGGTTTTAGACGATGTCGATCAACTGCAGACATTCTTTGCCTTCTTACGCATCAAATCAACCAAGCTACAGACCAACATGGTGAAACACATACAATAGCACTGGATATATCAAAGGCATTTGATAGAGTCTGGCATCAATCCTTATTGTCGAAGATGTCACACTACGGCCTTGCATCATTAGTTCCACTAATTTCTTCTTATCTTCATAACAGAAAAATATGTGTAATGGTAGATGGCCTTTATTCTCAATTTCACTCAATAAATGCTGGTGTTCCCCAGGGATCAGTTTTGGCCCCAACTCTGTTCCTCATTCATATCAATGATCTCATATCTACCACTTATAATCCAATACATTCCTATGCAGATGACTCAACACTCCACAGTTCCTTCACATTTACCAATTCTTTCACCCAACCCGATCTTATAAATTCAAAAATAAACACTGCAATTTCTCTGAACCAGGACCTTTCTAGAATTAATGAATGGGGACAAGAGAATCTAGTTTCCTTTAATGCACAGAAAACCAAGTACATTCAATTTTCTAACCGACAGAATCTCACTGACTCCCATATATTTTTTAATGATGTAAATATTCCCACTTCCCCTAGTATTGACATTCTCGGTGTAACATTAACTACTAACTTGAGCTGGACACATTATGTTAGAAGCATTGCTAAGAATGCCTCTAAAAAACTGGGACTCCTGTACAGAGTTCGAGAATTCTTCACTGACGAGCAGTTGGCCGTAATATATAAAAGTCATGTGCGCTCTCAGATGGATTACTGTTCACCTCTGTGGGGTGGAAGTGGAGTGGTTGCATTGAGGCAGTTGGACAAAATTCAAAATAAAGCTATTAGATTAATCAATAACCCTGCAATCACACAGGACCTTCCTACATTAGCCATACGAAGAAACGTTGCATCCCTTGCATTATTCTACAGATATTTTCACAGCAATTGTTCCGAGGAACTTGCTTCAATTGTGCCGCCTCTCCACATCTTTCCCCGTAGAACTAGGGCAGCTGAGAGCGCCCATGAATTTACACTTTCTCCTTCACAATGCAGAACTTCTGCTTATCAGAATTCATTTATCCCCAGAGCTACTACTCTTTGGAATTCACTTCCCTCGAATTGCTTTCCACAAACTTACAATCTACAAATGTTTAAATCCAGTTGTTACAAACATTTTATGAATGGAGGATGCCTTTAGGCACATGGACCTTTTTGTTTTATCTGTGTTTTTCCTTCCTCCGTTCATTGTCTCTTAAAAAAAAAAAAAAAAAAAAAAGTATCAGCGACGGAAGATCGCCGTCAGTATTTTGCGGTAGTTGTAACTGCCCGTATCAAGCGGTACCAGGTACCGTGACTTGTACGCACTCTTTTGAGACCTAGGCAACACTTCTCAACTTTATTCAAGGTCTCACAGCTTAGCTTGTTCAGTATTTCTCCAACTTTTGAGGTGGAAGGGTATTCTCTATCGACTCTGAAGCCATTTTGGTCTCATTGCTTGGTACTGGAGGGTACATTTTTATGGTAATACCCTCTGGTACAGTAGGGGTTAACATAGTAAGTATCGTTTATATCTATATATCTATCTATTGCCTGACACCGTGATCCCCAAAGGGGTGGCCACGAACGAATCGCCCCCATGCACCTCTGTCCCCGGTCAGTCGACGCCCCTCCCCCCAACCAGCACCGCCTTCGTTCATATACTTCCTCACTCCATCCTTCCACCTCTCTTTCGGTCTACCTCTCCCTCTCTGTCCCTCCACCTCGCTCTCGTACACCCTCTTAGTCATTCTCTCGCTTTCCATACGTTCCATATGGCCGAACCATCTCAAGTTGTTCCTTTTCACACTTTCCAGCACATCTACCTCCACACCACACCTCCTTCTTACTTCTTCATTAGTCTGTCTATCCCTCCATGTAACTCCGCACGCACTTCTTAGGTAATTCATTTCCACTGCTCTCACTTGGTCTGAGTCTCTCAACCAACGTCCATGCTTCGCTTCCGTAAGTCAGTGTCGGGATTACCACACTGTCATGCAAGGACTTCTTCACTTCCATACTGACCACCCTATTTCTTGTTACTGCTTTCAGCGTTCCCACAACCCTCTTCCCCTGTTGTACCCTCTCCCGCACTTCTTCATCCATAGTCCCATCTTTACTCAACACACTGCCCAGATACTTAAAAGAGTTGACGATCTCCATAGCCTGACCGTTCAGCTTCACCTCACTCTGTGACTTCACCCCTTTCGAAGACCATAACCTTGCTCTTCCCCGCATTTACCTTCAAATTCCGTTTTTCGCACACTGTTCCAAACTCATTTACCAGACCCTGCAACTCCCATTCATTATCACTCATCAGAACTGTATCATCCGCAAACAGCAGTATAGGTAGCTTCCACTCAATTCCCTCCCTTTTCAGCGATACACCAACATCCACTGCTCTTGATAGTATTTCTTTCATGACTCCATCCATATATACAGTAAACAACCACAGGGACATCACACACCCCTGTTTCAAACCAACATTCAGGTCAAAGAACTCGCTCTGCTCACTCTCCACACATACTGCTGCCTTTGCACCCTCATACATGCTCTTCACTGCTTTCAGCAACTTGCCATCTACTCCATATATTGTAAGTACTTTCCACAAACCTTCTCTATCCACTCTGTCATAGGTGTTCTCCAAGTCCATAAAGGCACCATACACCTTTTGTTTCTTCTCCAGATATTTCTCCCCAACACAATTCAGGGTAAAAATCTGATCTACACATCCTCTTCCCTTCCTAAAACCTCCCTGCTCGTCGCCTATCCATATCTCCGTTCTCACTCTCACTCTCATTCACTACCCTACTGTATACCTTCCCTACTACGCTTAGAAGACATATTCCTCGGTGGTTACCACACACTCCTCTTTCCCCTTTCTCCTTATATAGGGGGACTATTATGCCAGTCTTCCAGTCATCGGGTGCACTCCCCTTCTCCCATGCTAGTTTGCACATTTTCCATACCCATTCGATCACTATCTCACCACCATACCTCAACATTTCCCCACACACTCCATCTGTTCCTGGTGCTTTCCCCAACTTCACTCTTTTCATGGCTTCCCACACTTCTGACCTCCTGATCCCCACCTCCACCTCCACTACTTCTCTTCTTCTCCCTCCCATACCATATCCAACTATGTTTGCTGGCTCTTCATTCCTTACATTTAGTAACTCATTGAAGTACTCCCTCCATCTTTCGACTCTCTCTTGCTTCTCGGCTAGCATTCTCCCATTCTTATCTTTCACACCCTTACTGTTTCCCTTGCTACCTTCCCTAACTTTCTTGACTTCTTTCCAGAACAGTTTCTTACTCTCCCTCCATTTTACACTCAGATTTCTGTATTCGTTTATAGGGTATGACTTATATTTTTAGTACCTATCATGCATATGTGACTTACAGGGATTATGCTATATTAACTTTTTCATTATTTCATGGCACATTTTTTTGTTTTTTCGTTTTATCCTGGCTATCATTAGACTATATTATTCAGCTTAGGAAGAGTCTGTGGGAGCCAGAGGGTTATTAGACGTAGTTTTTACTTCATTAATTACCAGAGGCAACTGGTGGGTGGGACTCGTTAGCCTTGGTTGGCAACCCATCTAGGGGAGATAACCTTAAACAAATCCGGGTGGATGGGATTTGTCAGCCTTGGTCGGCAACCTGTCTAGGGGAGTAAACCTTATACAAATCAGTACTGGTATCTTAGGGTGAAGCAGGTTAGTGGATGAATTAGCTGCACACCACTGTAGAAAAATAGTGCTAAAAAATACATAAAAGGCCTCAGAGTCAGACGGACCCTAAATTGAGTGGTCAATCCTGTAAGTCCTTCAATAAACTGGCATGGTGTGTCCCTCTTACAGGGGATAGGTTCGCTTGGGGGCATTTTGTGTATGGCCACCCCAATTAAGGGGAGTAAGGCATCTGGCAATAGATAGATATATAGAATTACCAGAGGCCATTCTTGTTGAATAAAAATCGTTTTATGTTAGCCAGAATATAGTAGACAAAGTGTGGTGGAAGTGAATGGGTTAAGGGGAGATGGGTCGCTTTTCTGGACACCCTTCTCCCTCATGTTTAGGGCCATTCGTTTTGCGATTTTAGACGTTTGGCCCATTAGTTTGACGATTTTAAGACCTTTCACCTCATTTCTTTGTCAATAGTAACACTTTTCGTTTCATTTAGGTGTCGATTTTTCTGGCGAGCGATAGCGAGCCTGTATTTTAGGAGGGGCTGGGACATTTTATACCGAAAAATGTACAAAAATATCTAGTAGGGGGATTATGGGGATGTTATTTTAATCTCTAAATTTATTTAATGAAATCAACAAATACATGTGGCACTACAAGGACTCGAACCTAGGATACTCACATTGAAATTCCGCGCACCTATGCAATACGTTATCAAGACAGTAGGCTATTATGGGGAAAATTTAACTTAAGGCTTTTTTTTCTGGCCCCCTTTCACCTTCATGTTTAGCCCCATTAGTTTTGAGTTTTTAAGAAGTTTGCCCCATTTGTTTGGCGATTTTAAAACGTTTTGCCCCATTTCTATCTATTTTAAGACCTGTCGTGCCATTTAGATGTCAGTTTTTTTCCTGGCGAGATTTAGGAGGAAACGGCCTTCGGCCGAGCAATTTTTCTACAGAAAAATGTACACATATATCTCGAAGGGGGTTCTTGAGGGTATCTTATTTAAGCTTTAATGGGAGACTAGGAAGGAAGCTGAAAACTCCCCTTAACCAACCCCTGTGTATGCAAAACTACGGTTGTCCAGTCGTGAACACTAATAGGTAGCCACTTATTGTTATCTGACACCCAAACAATACATGTTTCATTATATACCAGTTGCTTCACAATGTGGCTTTAATGGTTCATTCACTTGACTGGGGGTATCTTATCAAGGATCACAACTGTACAGTCATTCACTTTATACATCACATTTATGAGGCCTTAATGTAATAATGAACTATTTCAATATTTGAGCACGTATTTTTATAATTTGTTCTGTTTATCATTAGACTATTTGATGCAACTTAGGAAGAATCTCTCGGAATCAAAGAAGTGAAATTATCTCTCTAGCTGCCATAAGTGCTTCCTAAATTATCTCTCTAGCTGTCACATATGCTTCCTAAAATATCTATCTAGCTGCCACAAATGCTTCCTAAGTTATCTCTCTAGTTGCCACAAGTGCTTCCTAAATTATCTCTCTAGCTGTCACATATGCTTCCTAAATTATTTCTCTAGCTGCCACAAATGCTTCCTAAGTTATCTCTCTAGCTGCCATAAGTGCTTCCTAAATTATCTCTCTAGCTGCCACAAGTGGTTCCTAAGTTATCTCTCTAGCTGCCACAAGTGCTTCCTAAATAATCTCTCTAGCTGCCACAAATGCTTCCTAAGTTATCTCTCTAGCTGCCATAAGTGCTTCCTAAGTTATCTCTCTAGCTGCCACAAGTGGTTCCTAAATTATCTCTCTAGCTGCCATAAATGCTTCCTAAGTTATCTCTCTAGCTGCCACAAGTGCTTCCTAAATTATTTCTCTAGCTGCCACAAGTTCTTCCTAAGTTATCTCTTTAGCTGCCACTAGTGCTTCCTAAATTATCTCTTTAGCTGCCACAAATGCTTCCTAAGTTATCTCTCTAGCTGCCACAAGTGCTTCCTAATTATCTCTATAGCTGCCACAAATGCTTCCTAAGTTATCTCTCTAGCTGCCACAAATGCTTCCTAAGTTATCTCTCTAGCTGCCACAAGTGCTTCCTAAGTTATCTCTCTAGCTGCCACAAGTGCTTCCTAAATTATCTTTCTAGCTGCCACAAGTGCTTCCTAAATTATCTCTCTAGCTGTCACAAATGCTTCCTAAGTTATCTCTCTAGCTGCCACAAGTGCTTCCTAAGTTATCTCTCTAGCTGCCACAAGTGCTTCCTAAATTATCTCTCTAGCTGCCACAAATGCTTCCTAAGTTATCTCTCTAGCTGCCACAAGTGCTTCCTAAATTATCTCTCTAGCTGCCTGAAATGCTTCCTAAGTTATCTCTCTAGCTGCCACAAGTGCTTCCTAAGTTATCTCTCTAACTGTCACAAGTGCTTCCTAAATTATCTCTCTAGCTGCCACAAGTGCTTCCTAAATTATCTCTCTAGCTGTCACAAGTGCTTCCTAAATTATCTCTCTAGCTGCCACAAGTGCTTCCTAAATTATGTCTCTAGCTGCCACAAGTGCTTCCTAAATTATCTCTCTAGCTGTCACAAGTGCTTCCTAAATTAACTACAGACGTCTAGTAATAGCCAGAATAAACTGTTAACCCTTTGCATACCGGTCACATCCTTTTCTTTATATTCTGAAAACTATTAGACGATTTACCAATTTAAAAGCTGCAGACTATACTCATTTAATCATTTTAACTACTATATATCCTTCCTAAGCTTCATATAATCGTCTTAATGCAGTTGAAATATATCCAAAATCACGTCGCCGGTACAGTAAGGGTTAATGGTACATTATTTTATTCATATATTTATTTGCTATTATTATTATTGGTATATATTACTGTATATATATGTTTTAGTAAGCTCCCTAGACCTCCATCAAGCTTATAACAGACACAAACAATTAAAACAAAATTATATATATATATATACCGGTATATATACTGTATATATATATATATATCGTTCGCCAGGAAAGAAATGGACACCTAAATTGCACGAAGGGTTTAATATTGACAATAAAAAATGGGCTTAACTTTTAAAATATGAAAACTAATAGGGCTTAACACGAAAAAGAAGGAGGTTAAAAACAACTAATACTTCCCCTTAAAACGCGTCAGACTCTTCAAGAAGTTAATGGTAAATATTTTTTTTCAGAAACGTTTGGCTAAGTAAATTTGGTACCTTTGATGGCAGTTCTGGAGGACCTTCCAATGGGGGAGACATTAAGCATAATGAACAAGAGGAAGTGATAGATTGGAGATTGGTTAAACAGGATGATAAACAGAACCAAAGGAAGAGGAAAGCCAAAATAAATAAACTTAAAGCTAATAAGAAAGCAAGAATAACAGAACATCAATTAAAGCAAGTGGGCATTACCAGTGAGAATAGACTGATGAGAGAGGGAAAAATACGAAAGCAAACAAAGGAACGACAAAACAAAACAGTTTCTCCAAACAGGAAGTACAAAAACAAGAAGCCAAGCAGTAACTCTGGGAAGAAAATAAAGATATCGAAGATCAACATTAACAGACATAGGAATTCCATGAAGAAAAAAAAAGCAAATAGAAAGGCAAAGAACGCAATTATAACAGCAAAGAACGCACATAAACGCAAGACACAGAAAACTTTCCGTACCAGTGGGAATAGACTGATGAGAGAGGGAAAAATACGAAAGCAAACGAAGGAACGACAAAACAAAACAGTTTCTCCAAACAGGAAGTACAAAAACAAGAAGCCAAGCAGTAACTCTGGGAAGAAAATAAAGATATCGAAGATCAACATTAACAGACATAGGAATTCCATGAAGAAAAAGAAAGCAAATAGAAAGGCAAAGAACGCAATTATAACAGCAAAGAACGCACATAAACACAAGACACAGAAAACTTTCCGTACCAGTGGGAATAGACTGATGAGAGAGGGAAAAATACGAAAGCAAACGAAGGAACGACAAAACAAAACAGTTTCTCCAAACAGGAAGTACAAAAACAAGAAGCCAAGCAGTAACTCTGGGAAGAAAATAAAGATATCGAAGATCAACATTAACAGACATAGGAATTCCATGAAGAAAAAGAAAGCAAATAGAAAGGCAAAGAACGCAATTATTACAGCAAAGAACGCACATAAACACAAGACACAGAAAACTTTCCGTACCAAACCTAAAACCAAGAGAGAAAAAACGACTAGGACTGGACGAAAGATAAAGCTCGAAGAAGACGAGCCTAAACGAAAAATAAAGAAAGCTACCAAAGCAAGAACAAACACCAGACGTAAAAAAAACAAGACCAAAAAGAAGAAGAAAAAGAAGAACAAGAAAGTATTTGAAGTCCCCACATTAGAGCACATACAACTAGCTTTCGGAACAATGCTGAATGTAAAGTTTATAGAGGATACTGATGTAATGGTGGCGCCCAAGGAAGTTTTCATACCCCCAGAGTGCTACCATAAGATGAACATTAAGGAAATAGGTGAGTTCTAATTTTATAAACAAAAATTATATATATTTATATATATATATATATATATATAAATACTGTATATATATATATATATATCTATATATATATATATATATATATATCTATATATCTATATATATATATATATATATCTATATCTATATATATATATTTAATAGTGGCCCCTCCATCACTGACGATGTTGCCTGTTAGTATAATAGTCTCCATTCAACACCCACGTCAGCCATTTGAATCAACCGCCGCGAGGAAGTATAGAGTCAATCATCATAAGTGCAACGCTACTACTCTTATGGTATCGTCATAGATTGGGTACCCACTACGAAAAAACTTTCGTAAAAAATAAGAGAAGAAAAAAGGAAAAGATTAGATTACTTAATCAAAGAAATAACACGCTTCCCACTTCGGTGGATTTCTTGCGTTGTGGCTTCTTGCCGCTCCTCGCCAAGTGCACCATTCGTCCTTCACTTCCTCGCGGGCAACGGGATAGGTTGTGTGCCCCGCGCTCTGCTTCATTCGATGTTCGCTCTTTTCTTGCGAGTCCTTACTCATTTGTATATTATCTGAGTAGTAGTGAACAAGGTTTAGGTTAGCTAGCATGGGTTATCATATTGTTGCCCGCAGGAAGTGTTAAATTAGGGTACTATTCAGGCGCTAACGTGTTGTGTTCAGGACCGATGCCACATGTGCTTTTCATTGGTTCTGCTCTCCTTAGTTTTTGGCTATTGCTTAGTTAGGAGGCTTTTTGGTTATTACGAGCTGTTCTTCAGTCCTGTGTTTATGGCCTAGGGGCCTTGTTCTTTTTTCATTTTAGCAGACACGCCAGTCTAAGGATTGTCACACGTGGTGTAGAATCTTCTGGCATTCGAGCCTGCTCGGAGGCCCTTTTCGGGGGCTTCTCCTGCTGTATGCTGTCCGTGGTTGTCTTCAGGGTAAGTTCGTCCTACTTGTAGGGGGGGTTGCCTCGTGATAAGCCTCGTTAGGTTTTTACTCGTTAGGGGTGTACTTTATATTTTTATGATAGTTTGTAGTGCTCCCTTTTCTTGTGCTCCCTGAGTGCTAGCAGGGGTTTTGTTGTTGGTTTTCGCTCAGTCTGGTGCCCCGGCCTGAGTGTTTGCCTGTTTTGGGGACCCACCGGCCCTTAGTTCTGCGGCCTGAGGTCGGTTGCCGCTGTGCCGCCGTGCGGTCTCCCCTTTTTTCCTTACCCCTATTGTTATTCTATGTTTTTTGGTAGTGTGCCACTACCCCTCCTTCCGGCGGTCATGCAAGGCCGGCGGAGGGAGACGTATCTGTTATAGATACTGTATCGGCTCGCCCTGTTTTCTTACCAGTTTACCCCGTCAGCCGGCGGCTCAGTGTGTAAACAGACCAACAGCTGCTAGCGATTGTAAGTTATAGCACGCAGATATCCGCTGAGTTCTTGGTTTATTAACCTCTGACCCATGTCACAGGTAGGCAGGCTGATGTGCAACTTCCCCACGATTGAAAAGGGCGTGAGGGCAGGTTTGCACTACCTCTTAGGAGTCAGGAAAAGGTTGGAGGCTGTTGCCTAATGTTTTTCTGACGCCGGGAGGAATAGGATGTTTAAACCTCTCGGGTTATCCTTATGAGCATTGATTCCTGGAAATTTTCTATTTCCAGACCCCTTCCACAGTCCGGGCAGCTAAGGAGAAAGCGTTCCTGCCGGGGAGGGGAGAGTGGGACCATGCCTCTGTTCTCAACTTGTTCGACGCCTACGTGCCTCTTGGTACCGGTAGCCGAGCACAGGCTATGTATTCGATGTGTCAAGTGTTTAGACTGATCATCCTTTTTATGGACCTCACGGAAATGTCCGGTGTGCTCTGACCTGTTTGAGGAATGGCTGGCAAGCCAAGACATGTCGTGTTTATTAACTCTTATAAATATTAAGAAAAAATTTGCTTCGTACACTTCCCGAGTGGTAGACGTAGAATTGTTTTGCGATAATGCTGAATTATTGAGGATAATCCATCTTTATTCATTCGACGACAGCTCAGTCCCTCAGACACAGGTCCTCCCGGTACCGGACACTAACTGTGTTTCACCCCAATCTTCTATGACCTCAGAACAGAGCTCCCCTCCCCACGCCAAGAGGATTCGCTTAGAGTCGCCGGAGTGTGTGCCGTCAAACCAGCCGGAAACATCCAAGAGACTGCGGCAGAGGGCGTCCAGCTGGGAATTCTTACCAGATAAGAAACGCAAGCTATCTAGCCCAAGGCTTACTGAAGGAGATGTACTGTACTAGGTCACTTTAACTCTAGCTTCCAGTTTTCTCAATCTGTTGCACAGCCGGTTGCCTCGACATCCACTTCGGAAACGCCGGGGCTTTCCCCCGTACTTTTCGAAACGAATGCCGAGCGACCTCATTCTGCAATGAGGGTTAGAAAGAATGTCAAGGTTAGGCTCCAAGGCCCTAAACTAGTGTTGGTGAAGGGTTATTTGCCAGAATCCGGAAGGGGTCTAGATATATCTCAAACGACGGAGGCCCAGGGTCTTAGTAGTGTTACAAGTCTTAAGGCTCAAGCGCAGAAGTCGGGTGACACAGACGCAGGGGTATCAAGGTTTCTTAATACGCCGGAGGCGGTCACTTCGAAAGGGTCGGACCTCAGAGTCGACCCTACACCGACGGGCCAGACCATACGGGCAACTCCTCTGAACTCAGTCCCTAGGGACACAAGTCTACAACCCTCTAGGGAGACCAGTAAATTGCCGGGGAGACAAGTGAAAGAGTCGCCGGCGAAAGGTCCCCTCTCAACGATTAAACCTAGTGGTGATAGGGTACTAGCAAAATCAAGTCCCCTTGTACAGGTAGATGAACATCAATTAGAGGAGACAATTCAAAGTCTCAGAAACGACCGAAACCTCAGTGCTTTACATCAAAACAATTAGACGATCTGTTGCATAGGGTATTACAGCAATGCGCCATTTCGAAAAGACAGCAGGCAGCCCCGGCGGAGACTGCAGTACCTCCTTCGGTGGACTATGTGCCCACCTCGTCTAGGGATAACAAAGTTTTGTTTCTTAACTCAGTTGCCCCCGCTACGGGGACGCTGCCAGAACAAGTATCCATCCGCCCTCTGTCACCGGCCAAAATTAATATAATTGCGGACCCTGATGTCATCAGAGCCCCGACAACATTAACCTTATCTCTCCCCGATGCCGCTAGGCTTGGGTCAGGTTTACCAGCCGACAGCCAGGTTCACTCCCAGCGGGTGGATGAATTCCTTTCTAAATGGGAAGGGTCTAGTAATTACTTGCTGATGGACAAGCGGGTTTCTGCCGCTAATGTATCGTCCGTGGGACGGAAGGAAACTAGTTCTGGCACGCTCACTCAGGTCAATAGTGCGGGAGATAACGTAAATCCTTGCCTACAACATAAGACTAAGTCCCCTAAAGTTGATAGGGTGGCTCGATATCCGGCGGCTCTCCCGCCGTATCTCGAGGAACCCATGGACTCTTAATCAGTAACTCAAACTCGAAAATCTCGGTCTAAATCGGAGGACCAACCTCAGACTCAAATGGAGCCAGGTAGGTTGTGGCTCCCAGTAACCGCGGTAACTAGAGGAGAGGGGCACAAGTCAACATAGGGGGAGGTTCTGGTACCAAAATGAATGGTCTATAGAAGTGAATTGGAGAAAGGTCTTCAGGGCAAAAGACACACAAGGAAAAATGTTAGATATGCAGGTTCAGGCAGTGCCCGACCCGACTAGTTTTCAATACTTTGTGTACAACCCTGGTCAGTTGACTCCTTTTCCGTCGGGTGACCTTGGTTCTTCCCCTCCTCTCCCAGATGTCCCGGTCTGCCCTGATTGCTCTCAACGCTGTGGTTTTAATGGGTGCTATTCTATTAAGTACAACGAGCCTAACTTAACTTTTCATCGTTGTAATCCTCATCGCGACCGAAGGGAATTACATCTGGGTGAGGTGGGATATGGACCTTGGGTGACATGGGATCAGGAGGTCCAACAATTTGCTATTGACGTGACGTCCAATGCCTCGTTCCCGGTTCCCCCACCGCAACATACTGAGTTTGACTGGCTAAAGCAACAACCCGGCGGAGTCCCCAGGGCCATTTTTTAATTCCTCATTGCTCCCCAATTCGAGGCCAAAGATTTTCTGCCTCCTACTATCGTCCCAGCCCTATTGAACTCCAGAGGGAATTCCTAGTCAGAGATAACGCCCATCGAAAATTTATTGGTTTTCTCCTTACCAGGGATACGGCTCAGGCCATTGCTAAACCAGTTCCCGATCCACCAAGACAACGGGCCGAGATAGTTAAAGCTTTTCAACAATACCTTCTCCCACATCCGGCACAATCCTTACTAGACATCTGGACAGCCTTATTTGAGGCAGTCCGAGCAAGGCAGCTACTCAGACTCGGTATGGTACAGGGGTTACCGGAAAACGTGTACTATAGAGTGGTTTTCTCTCCAGTACTGACGGCAACTTCAGTTAATTCACAGACACAGAGAGATGTAAGAATGATGCTACAAATGAACAAAGGGTCTCCCAAGTAATTTTACATGCACTAGATGGCCGGCGATCGCCGGACGTTGAACTTAAACGAACAAAAAAATGAACAACAATGAGGTAAAATCCTCTAGTCTGTTTTTTCCAGTGGGGGCCGATTTTTTCCACTCAAAATTCATGTTTCTCCTCCTCCCTCCTTAGGCCCGGCTGGGGCACAAGGTATCAAAGGGGATTGTGTTTACCGTGCCTAGGCCGTGCCTAGAGTATCTGCTTGGATTCAAAATCTGGACTGCATCCCGGCTCACAATTAATAAACCAGTCTGATCACGTGGAATCTCCGGAGCCGGATCGGACAACCATGGGTAAATCAAGTAATCCTTCCATAGAGGTTGACCGGGATGTTACCATGCGGAAACACTAGGAAGCGTGTCAGATGGTTTTTGTGCCAATAGCTATGACCACTCCAGACTGTTTTTGTTAGACCCCCCTTGCAATCTTACACGGGTTGGGAATTACCGAGCACAACAAGACCTAGACGTCCGCCGGTGGCTGGCCATCAGATATTGGGGTTACTAGTAATGAAGGGCCTCTCGAAGGAGTTTCCCTTATCCTAGCCTTTACTACCTCTCCAGGGTGTACATTGTTTTAAGCTAGGGGATGCATATCAAGGGGACAATAACTACTCAGGTTGGGGAGCTGGATAATTGCTGGCTCACCTAGGTCAGAACGTGGTTGTGTTCTCCCAATTAAGAATAATAAGTTCACTTGTTTACTAGTAACACAACAAGGGTTAGTCAGGCCCAGAAGGAAAGGAGTTTTGTTCCTTAACCCTCCTGGCCCGGGCAGGCTCTCCTAATGACGGAGCTCGTATCCGGGCGATCTGGTCGAATATCAACAAAAGTAAACTAAGGCTAATCTCGCTTAATATATTAACTACATTAATCAAACATATATAAAAATGAGCGCCTTACCTTCCTGCGTAGAATGGCGTTAAGTAGAGCTCTCTAGCTCAACTGGTTCTGGAGTGATGGTGATGGAAGTGGAGGTAACTTTTGCAGCGTATTTACCTCGGCGCGTCCGAACACTCAACCGCGGCCCCGGCTACGACGCCCAGTTGCACTCGTCGCTCCACCCGCAATTATGCCGGGAAGCGATTTGATAGTGTTTTATTGGTTATTCTGTCATTTATTATAGTTATTATGTTATTTTCACTCAATAAAGTTATTAATATGAACTTATTTGTGTCTCTGTCACTTATTACTTCGTTTTATTATTATTATTATGATTATTAGTGTCACTTTCACTGGACTTTGATAATTGGTAGTGTCATTTCCCCTTTTATGTATTGTTAGGTAAGCTAATAATATATATAGTGTCACTGTCACTTATTCATATTGTTATGAAGGCACTTATTATTACTTGTGTGTGTCTCTTTCACTTATACTTAGTTTTATTATTATTATACTGTCACTTTGACTGGCCTAGGCTTATTGAGTGTCATTTTCACTTATTTATTGTTAGAAATATATATTTTAGTGTCACTTTCACTTGTTCATATTGTTATTGAAGGCACTTATTATTACTTATGTGTCCTTTTCACTTATACTTAGTTATATTATTATTCTTAGCCTACATTTGAGTGTCACTTTCACTGTTGTCACTTCCACTTCAAAAGTTTGTTGGAGTGTGGAAGTCATTGAAGCAGGTGCCAGCACACAGTCCAACTTGACACTCGAGGCATTCCCAAGTGGTTTTTGTGGGTTTGCGGGGTCTGCGAGTTGTGTGGCTGCACACATGGCACCTCTTCTGACTCCTAGCGTTACTACCTGGTGCTTTGAAAGGAAGGGCGCTGAGCTGGTGCTTCCTGAAGAATTCAGCACACCCCGTTCTGTCAAGCTGGCCTGGTCCTTGTATTGGCCTGCCTGGTGTACCCGCATGTTTAGCCAGGAGCTCAAGTAGCACCTGCTTGTGGAACTTCCGCAGGGACTTGTACTTCTTAGTTCCTGGAGTCCTCAGACGGTAGATGTTATAGGCATTGAGGACCGACATATCTACCGTATGCAGGATAAACTTCTTGTACCACCTGCAAGATGTTCGCAGCCAGTTGATGAAGCCCATCTGCATGTCGGACTTGTCAACGAGGCGCATGTTGATGTTATAATCCAGGACAGCAGCTGGTTTTTGGACGGGGTTCATGGTTGTTCGGTCCACCTTCCCTGTGGCGACCATCTGGGCCTTGTGGCATGTGGTGAGGAGGTTGACCTTGCGCTGGTCATGCCAGTGGATGGAGAGGATGGGGCCACTCTTCTTGTGGAAGATGTCCGCCTTCTTCGTCTTGGTTGGGTAGCCTGGCATGCCCTTCCTTTTGCCCTTGACTGTGCCGACAGTTCCGGTCTTGCGGTCATGGAGGTACTTGGTCAGGAGAGGCGACGTGTAATAATTATCTGTGTAGAGGATGTGGTTATTATTGAAGTGCCTCTCCATCATCTTCTTCACTACAGCACCACCAAAACCAATGAGAGGGTCAGTCACAACTTCTCCAGCCTTGCCGCTGTAGACTATAAAGTCCAGCACATACCCCGTCAAGCAGTCGCAGAGGACGAAGAGCTTGATGCCGAAGCGGTGTCTCTTGGACGGGATATACTGTCGGAAGTGCAGCCTACCACGGAACAGGACCAGAGACTCGTCGAGGCACATCTTCTGGAAAGGAATCAGGTATGTGGTGAACCGATGACATATCATGTCATACAGCTTCCTGATCTTCCATAATGAGTCGGGAAGGTGGACTGCCATGTTGTTTGTCAGGTGGAGATAGGAGAGGATGTCGAAGTACCTGTCCCTGGACATGTATTTGCCAAATGATGGAGTCGTTATGATGTCGCCAGTGATCCAGTAGTCAGCCAGAACGTGCTTCCTTATATGAGTCATCAGCATTGTGAGTGCCAAGAACACATATAGTTCTGCCACAGTGAGAGCTCTCCATGCCACCATCTTGGCACTGGTCTTCCTCCCAAGAAAGTTGGCACAGATAGCATGGTGGTGATTTGTCTCTTTGACGAGGTATTCCATGACTTCATTGTCATAGAAGCCACAGAAAAGTTCACTGGGGGTAGCATCTGGGCCACAGGGATATGCTGGTGACACCCCTGAACCCATCTGTACCTCATCAAAGGCAGGACAATCTGGCTCAAAATCAGCTCCATCTGTCCACACAAACAGGTCGGATGCTGATGCTCGAGGTCGTGCTGCAGCAGGCACACGCCCTGGATGCCCTGGCACACGCCCTTGGCCACGCGGACGCCCAGGCGGACGCCCTGCACGCCCACGCCCAGGCCCAGGCCCAGGGGCAGCGGCGTCGGCAGGCTGACCACGTCCACGACCTCGTCCTCTCGCTCGATTTGTCGGCACATCCTCTTCCTCTTCCTGTTCCTGTTCCTGTTCCTCTTCCTCCTCAGGCGACGTCAGGTCATCTGGGGCAATGTTGGGGTCGTCAGCATCCTCTTCAGGAGACAATTCTGGTGAAGAAGTGACCGGGCGTCGGCGGTGTGGGGCGCGGGAGGCTGCGGGAGCTTCAAGAATGGGAGCCGAGGCCTCGGGAGTTGGGCTCCTTTTGCGGCGAGCCGAGGGCTTTTCAGCAGCAAATAATGCTCTGCGGTGTGTTGAGGCCTGTGGCACATCACCAATACCACTTGAAGAGGCCCTTTGGTCATCCTGAACGAGAGATGAAGGCGAGGGCTGTGGGTGACCCACGCGGCGTCCCGTGTCAAGGCGTTGGGACAATGGAATGCGGGTGGTTGCTAGGCCAGGGTCGGCGCCATTATCGCTATCTTCAGCTTCCCTATGCTTTTCTGCGGCTGCCCTGCGTGCTTTTTTAGCTGCACTTTTGATCAATGATTGTTTGTAGAAATATTTGCCCACTTTCAAGGGCGTACGGGCAGGCAAAGGGGAAGGTCCTGGTCTAGGGCTAGGGCTAGGCCTAGGCTGACCTAGCAAAGCTGGCGAGGGGGTAGGCCTAGGTTCTAGCACACTGGGAAGCTCAATGGCACCTTCCTGAAACACTTCCACATCAGGATCATCACTACTGTCTCCCCCCTCAAATAAATCGACATTATCGTCGTCTCCAAAGCCCACGAAATCGTCTTCTTCACTTTCACTTATAAATTGTACCTTGTCCACCAAGCTTTCACCACTGCTCTCTTCATCACTTTCAAAAAGTTGTCGCTGTATAGCGCTATCACTCAACAAACGCTTAACTTTCTTTTGTTGAGCTCTCTTCTCGGTTGCAACAGGCGTTGAAGTTGCGAGCGGGGTAGCACTGGGGCCCGCGGGAGGTTGCAGCGAATCGGACACGTCGGAAAACATTTTTTCAGTATTACTCGTTATGGCGGCCACGTACGAACTGATAACACTAGTAGTTGAGGCTTGGTGGCGCTGCGGTCGCTCCTACCATGTAAAAATTGGCCGCGCGAATTTTGAAGCACGCTTTCAAGCACAAGGATTTTAAAATGACACCCGGGTTCCGGCCCTTTTTTTTTGGTGTCATTTTAAAATGACACCCGGGCTGGAAGGGTTAAGTAGTTATATTTTATCTACAATACCGGTTTCCTCTGGACTCCAGGCCAGAACGCCACGGCGGATTGGCCAGGATCTCACAGTTTATCGGACAAAATGTTTTGGTGGCTCTCAGCTAGACGAGAAAATCTTGTACTCCATTAGCAGGGGACCAGTGTCTTCGTCCCCCCATATTCTTTTTGTATCCCCAGAGGCCTGACCAGTCGACTTGTACGTATGGGGGTAAGAGGTTTGTTGTTCCTGTCACCAGCGGCATGAGTAGCTCAGGCGCCGGTAGATTTTAAGAAAACTAACATTTTACAATACTAAGCTCTCCTCAAAACTGTTGTTAAACCCTGAGCCAACCTCGCGTATGGGTTCGTGTGCCTGCGCACATCCCACCCCCTTACGCAGTATATGGAAGAGTCCAGCAACCGGACGGTTAGTCATCACCGCCGCTAGCTTCCAAACGTTCCAGGGCTTCGGCCCACATAGGGCACCACCATCAAACGGACCCGGCGGGAGGGCCCTCTTGAAGGATTAGATTCTCAGTTACAGTAGTTATACAAGGAAGGGCATACTGGTTACCGCGGTTAATCCCTAGCAGGGTAGGAACCGGTTTCAGATCAAATCCGTTCTTCCGGAAAGGGCGGATTTTGTCAGCACAACCCTTCCTCTCCTTTTTTTTTTTTTTTTTGTCTGGCACAATTTCCTTGTTCTTCAACCAAACATTTTTTTTACTACCCCTTTCGGGAAGTAGAGGGGCGGCGACTTCAGAAACCATACGCGGAGACCGCAGTTCTCTAATGGGTAATTGTTTTTTCAGTCATGTTGGTTTCAGTCCCGGTTTACTGAGCTACTAATACCTCGAGAATTCACATTGTTTTGCCTTTTTTGAGTCAGGTTCATAACATGTGCTTAGTAGGCTACACTTGTCTGAAGTTTTAGTTTGCGCTGGCGGAGCGCAAGCCCCCGGCGTGTAGTGGCCAGCGAGTTGCGGTACATTAGTGGCAGGTAGGCTCCGCCGGCGTATTACCATGTTTTTATAATTAACTCAATATGCAGTTCCTTCGGTACTATTTGATCCATAATTGGAAATTCAGTGAACGACTTTATCTTTTGTATCTGTTTAGCCACCCTCAGGTTTTCAACCTGAGTAGTTGGCTGAGTGAAGAGAGAGTGAACTCTACCCCACCTTGGTAATATTAGCTTCGGTACTTTTCCGAACGAACTCGCAGTAGGTTATCCTTCTTGGTTCTCGTAGCAACATTCTTGAGACACTCTCTCTTCACTAGTTGTGTTTTTTGGGGGTAGGTTTTTTTGCAGCAGTTGGGCTGTTTGGGTTATGTGATAGTACGGCCCTTAGTGGGCTAGGAAAAGGGGAGGGAGGGGGGGGATGAGGGTATCCCAGTACACCCTAAATGTAAAGCCCCCCTCGCCGGAATCACACTGCTATGCCAGGTAGAAGTCCAGGCATTGCTTCCGCCTGGCATAAGCCTGAGCATGTTCTTTTTGTTAAGAGCTAGAAGATCTAAATTTTATATTAAATTGAATCCATCATTATTTTAAGATATAATTAGATAGAGCTCCCTTAGGTTAAGGTGTAAGAGCTCTGTTACGTTGAGAAACAAGCTATGTAAAGCTAGTCAGATTATGTTTTTTATGTATAAGTTAAGGTTAGCTATCCCAGAGGATAGCTGGATGAGTGTTGAAACTGGTCAAGGGACTCTGTTATTTGTTACCAGATGATAAACTATGTATAGTCTAAAATCTAAAAGAGTGATAGGGAGTTTTGTATTAGCTCATCTTTTCACGATTTCCAACAGCATCTCATGTACGAGAGCCTGTTGTTTTCGAGCAGGTCTTCTTCGAAGCAACGCACTGCTCACACTCTTTACGTTTTTTAATTTTCTATATTGTATGCAAACAATAAAATAGCTTTTCTGTTATACAAATTCTTGATTATACCTGGCGGGTTTGGAGGTTTTAGATATTGATGCGAATGTCCCCCTCAAGTCTTGGGAATTCAGGCAACATCGTCAATGATGGAGGGGCCACTATTAAATTATAGGTTTGATTCCCGGAGGGAAGTAGAGAAAACCTAATATTTAGTAGAGGCCCCGTAATCATTGACGATGAGGGCCCTCCCAGCCATCCCCTTCCCATTTGCTTGATATCTTGAGTATTATCTTGATATATCAGTGAAGGACGAATGGTGCGCTTGGCGAGGAGCGGCAAGAAGCCACAACGCAAGAAATCCACCGAAGTGGGAAGCGTGTTATTTCTTTGATTAACCCTTATCTAGTGGGGTGTTTTGGGCTCATTTGGGCATATTCAGGCCCTCCTACATGATAAATCAAGCATCTGCATGAAACAAAAAAATATTTAGCAAAAAACTAGGCACTAAAAGCTTCAAAATGAGACCAGAACGAGCTACGTAGCACTCGTGGTTCTCTTGCAGTGGTGCCACGAACATGGAAGTTTAGCATATATCGGTATATTTTTCCCAGCTATGCTCACTACTGGCTACACTGCCGGCCTCTCGAGAACACAGGGAACATGAGTTAATGGGCGGCGGTAAGCCCTGGGAGTCGGCTGTCTGGCCCGCTGCTCTCCCGGCCATTTGCACTCGATTTTAACCCTTTAAAAGCCTTAATAATGCTCCTAACTTGCTGCAAATTGGTGCACGATTTAAGTCGAGTGCCGCTCTTTAAAGGTTAAGTAATCTAATCTTTTCCTTTTTTCTTCTCTTATTTATTACGAAAGTTTTTTCGTAGTGGGTACCCAATCTATGACGATACCATAAGAGAAGTAGCGTTGCACTTATGATGAATGACTCTATACTTCCTCGCGGCGGTTGATTCAAACGGCTGACGTGGGTGTTGAATGGAGACTATTATACTAGTAAGTAACATCGTCAATGATTATGGGGCCCTACTAAATATTAGGTTTTCTCTACTTTGCTCCAGGAATCAAACCTATAATATATATATATATATATATATATATATATATATATATATATATATATATATATATATATATATATTTATATATATACCGTATATATATACTCGACTCCTCTGAATTATCAACTTTACAGCTCAAACTATTCTGTCACTCTCATACTAAATATTTATATGCTGTCTATCTTTTCTCTAACTCTACTGACTTTTCCAAATTCTTTGACTATCTAAACTCTAAAGTGGAACACATCCTATCCATTTCTCCTTTCTCAGAAATCTCCATCTTAAGAGACTTCAACATTCACCACTGCCACTGGCTCTCCTCTCATTCCACTGACCAACCTGGTGAACAAGCCTGCATCTTTTCTATCCTAAATGACCTAGAGCAGTTGGTTCAGCAACCCACCCGTATCCTGGACCGTTTTGGAGATCGGCTCAACATTCTTGACTTATTTCTAACTTCTAATCTTTCCTCTTATACCATCTATCTGTTCTCCTTTTGGCTACTCCGACCATAAACTTATCTGTCATCTCTCCTATCTCTCCATCATGGCCACCTGATGCTCCCAGCCGGCGGCGCTTGTGGCACTTTGGCACTGTTGACTGGGAGGCTCTCCGGCAGTACTTCTTTGATTTCCCATTGAATTATTTTTGCTTCTGTGGCCGGGGACCCTCGGAGAGTGCTGAACACAATACTGAGGGAATCCTTTCAGGCATGGAGGCATGTATTCAATTTTCTTTCTCTCAGACTAATGTAAAAATATCTTGGTTTACCCATGTTCGTTCTACTGCTGTCCACAATAAGGAGGAAGCACCCAAACGGTACCGACACCTTCAAACACAAGAATCTCATTATTCCTATGTTACTGCCCGGAATCAAGCCAAATCTGTTCTTTGACTCGCCAAACACTCTTTCATCATTAATATATGCACTGAACTATCCAACTATAGCTCTTCCCAAGCTTTCTTGCATCTAGCCAAAAACCTCTCCAACAATTTTCTTCCTTCTCTTTCCCTCCACTTTTCCACTCTGACAGCACTACCGTTACTTATTCATCTGACAAAGCTGAATTCTTCGCCCAAACTTTTGCTAATATTTCCACCTTGGATGATTCCAGTGCTATTCCTCCCTCTCCACCCCCCTCTCACTTACCCATGCCTAATATCCTAATCTCTTCTAAAGATGTACTTTCTACCATCTCAGGGCTTAATACTTAGAAGGCGTACGGTCAGCATGGTGTTCCTCCTGTTATGCTAAAAAATTGTACTTCCTTGCTGACTCCCTGCCTAGGCAAACTCTTCCATCTCTCCTTTAACATCCAGTGGGCTAGTACAAAATAAACACATCAACTACAACAACATCTCCTCTAATGTCTTCCCTTCTTGCTGGGAGTTTGCTCTCATTCAAACTGTCCCAAAGAATCACTCTTATGATCACTCTCAACCCTCCAACTATCGTCCAATTGCTCTCATTGCTTATATCTCCAAAGATTTGAAACTATTCTTACTTCAAAATTTCTTAACCTGACAAGCGCGATATGACAGTAGGTGCTAGGGTAGTTATTTGTGCATTTCTAGCCCTGGAATCTGACAGAATTCGTTATATTTACAATATAAACCATTATTTGTTTTCGGTATGCTTTTATTTTACATATATGATGTATATATGAACCTTCAAGAGTGCTAAAATAAGTGGGAAAAGCATTTGGGTGGTGAAAAACGAAGATATTGGCCACCCGGTCATAATCTCAGGCGAGAGAGAGAGACAGGCAGCCTTCCCCTCTCGCTGTCTGGGAGTCAACTGAGGAGAGCGGGGCGGTGTGTGCCGGTGTCTGGGTGTTGCATAACGATCTTTTATGCAACCCACTTGTGCTACATTATCGCGGGAGAGAAAAATAACCGATAAATGATGATAATAAGAGGAAAAATAGGTGATAATTGAGGAGGGGAGGGAGGGGGGAATAAGGTGGGGAAGGAGGGGAGGGGGGTGGGTGAGATTTACATGGATGAGTACTGGAGGGGAATTATCTCACCTAGAGACAAATTCCTTTGTTTTGATAGGCCCTTTTTTTTTATGGAATGCTTTTTTTATGGTCCTGCTTCCGTGAGGCCTATCGCGTTCCCTATAGGAAGCCTTCCGTGAGGCCTATCGCGCTTGCCGGGTTAAGCATCTCTCTTCCCATAATCTACTCTCAGATCGCTAATATGGATTCCTTAGGGGTCGCTCTACTGGTGATCTTCTTTCATTTCTTATTAACTCTTGGTCATCCTCCTTATACCTTTTCTATTGTGCTAGACATATCGAAGGCCTTTGATAGAGTCTGGCACAAATATCTTATTTTTAAACTACCCTCCTTCAGTTTCTATCCCTCTATCTATGCATTTATCTCTAATTTCTTTTCTGGCCGTTCCATAGCAGCGGTTGTGGTTGGCCATCGTTCGCTTCTTCAAGCTATCAACTCGGGTGTTCCTCAGGGTTCTGTCCTATCTCCAATTATCTTTCTAATATTCATTAATGATCTTCTCAACTGTACCTCCAGTCCTATCCATTCAATAGCTGATGACTCTACCCTACACTATTCAACTAGTTTTCAGAACCCCTCCAGCAAGCAATCACTCAAAAAATCATGTGATGATGACATAGAACACTTGTCTTATGATCTATCAACCATTTCCATTTGGGGCAGAGAAAATCTTGTTGCTTTCAATGCTTCCAAAACCCAATGCCTCCATTTATCTACGCATCAAGAACTCTCACAGGTTTATCCCTTAGACTTCAACAATCGACAAATCAATCCTTCATCTTCTCTCAGTATTATCGGTGTCTCCGTTTTTTCTGATCTCACTTGGAAAGACCATATTACCATATTTCTAAAACAGCTTCCCAGAAGTTGGGTGTGCTCAACCGCCTCTGGGGTTCTTTACACATGCACAGCTTCTTGCTCTGTATAGGGACACAGTGCGTCCATGTATTGAGTATTGTTCACATGTGTGGGGAGGAACCTCTCACACAGCACTTCTAGACAAAGTGGAAAAGAAAGCCTTCCATATCATCAACTCATGTCCACTTACCAATTCTCTGCAGTCTCGCTCTCTTCGCCGCAATATTGCATCTCTCTCATTCTTCTACCGCTATTACAATAATCAGTGTTCCTCAGAGCTCTCTCGGTCTATACCACCCCCTCTTTGTAGAGCACGTAGCAACCCATCTTGCAACACAATCCCACCCCTATTCCGCGCAACTCTCCAACCCAAGAGTGAAACATTATTCTCAGTATTTCTTCTATTCAACAGCTGAGCTCTGGAACTCTCTCCCAGAATCAGTCTTTACCTCTTCCTATGACTTAAATTGCTTCAAACTTCTTGTGTCCAGGCATTTTGGCTCGAACGTCCCTTGATTTTGGCACTGTCACTCTTTCAACTCTGGAGGAGGCACTAATCACAGGCAGTTCTGCCATTTGTCTCCCTCACTCACATAGACAAAAATACCCTATTCTGTGCAACTCTCCAACCTAAGAGTGAAACGATATTCCCAATCTTTCTTCTATTCAACAGCTGGGCTCTGGAACTCTCTGCCTGAATCCACCTTCCCCTCATCCTATGACTTAAATTGCTTCAAACTCTGTGTGTCCAGGCATTTTGGCTCAAACATTTCTTGATTTCGACCCCTTTCACTCTTTCAACTCTGGGGGAGGCACTCGTCACAGGCAGTTCTGCTTTTTGTCTCGCTCATTCACACAGGAAAGAATATATTACATGTTATATTCAGTAATTATTATAGGAATCATTATTACATCTCTCATATAATTTTAAGTTTATTTACTTGCAGTGTACTATGTATTTAAACAGGGGACTGTACATGTAGGAGTTATATCAATCTGACTTCCTGGTCTGGTTTTGTCTTGTCAGTTTATACTTCACCCAACTCAACACTCTTGGGATCTTCAGGCCTTGTACACGTGAAGTGGAAATGTTCATGGGATCACCACCTATGGGGTGTGTGGAAGAGCAGAAGAAGTAGGGTGGGATGGAAGTTTTATGGCAGTTAGAGAGAGACTTTACTCACGACAAGAGGTCTGGAGATATTATGTCTATTTGAGGAATATTCTCTGTTATATTTTATTAGTACATCTGTTCCTGTATTCATTTAATAAGTCTAAATCTTCATTAATTTACTTCAATAAACACGTGGCTGGATTAAACTTTTCCTTTACCACAATAAGAGTCTAAAGGTGGTGGCGGCATTCATATCTATCACATCTATATTATATATACCAATCTACATGCAACGAGAGAAACAGGCGAGAATTGACCCAGCATCGATCAACCAACCTAACAAACTACATTAAACAAAATCTATATGCCCATAAGGAAACCTCCCAAACGGTTTACCTAATATATATATATATATATATATATATATATATATATATATATATATATATATATATATATATATATATATATATATATATATATATATATATATATATATATATATATATATATATATATATATATATATATATATATATATATATATATATATATATATATATACTGTATATATATATATAAATTATAGGTTTGATTACTGGAGGGAAGTAAAGAAAACCTAATATTTATTAGGGCCCCTTAATCATTGACGATATGCCTATTAGTATAATAGTCTTCCTTCAAACGGCGCGTCACCAGTTTTGAATCTACCGCACGGGAGGACAGGGAGTACAACTTCATAAGTGCAACGCGTATTCTCTTATGGAATCGTCTTTAAGATTGGGTACTCGCTACGAAAAAACTTTGTAAAAAAATAAATAAATAAAAACTAACTTAATAATTGCTATACTCAAGCTTCCCAATGCGTGGATTTCTTGCATGTGGATTCCTGACGCTGGCCCTCTAGCGTCCATACTTCCTTCACTGACATATCAAGATTCAACTCAAAAATCAAGCGAATGGGAAGGGGATGGCAGGGAGGGCACTAAGATCATCAATGATTACGGGGCCCTACTAAATATTAGGTTTTCTTTACATCCCTCCCGGGAATCAAACCTATGATTTATTAGTGGTCCCTCCATCATTGACGATATGCCTGATATCTAAGACTGAAGGGGGACATTCGTGACAATATCAAAACGACCAACATAAATACCATAGGTAACAGAGAATCCGTATAACATTATTAGTTTTATATTGTATACAACAATATATATGAAAAATATAAAAGTAGGCAAGCAGTGCGTTACTTCGAAGAAGAGCTGCTTGGACATGACTGGATCTTCGCTTGAGATCTGTTGCATGTTTAATGAGAACATTCATGTACTCTCATAACTAGAACCTTAATCCTTTGGATCATGTTCTGGCCTTAAAATTATTTGTACAATAAAAACTGTTTGTATATTCTGTTAATACTACATAGATGTAACTATGATAGATTTCTTAAAAACAAAAAAAATTTGATGAAACTGTAAAACCAGTTCAATTCATTTCGCCGCTCGTGATTCGTGATTTTATGACAATCTATGGCGAAGTGTACCCCTTGTTATAATTGACCGACTAGGTATCAATGGTCAGATCTCACATTGAGATTCGTACAAAAAGAACATTTATTAGCGAGCTGTAGACTCAGCTCGACTTATCACAGCTTGTGACTTCATCATATCATCCGGTGGAGGGGTTCTAGGGTTCTTTGGGCTTACTGGCGCTCCCCCCCCCTTCTTTTTCCTTGTAAGATCAACTCAATGAGAAGCACATGGACTACTAGACCCGCTGCCTTAATACCACACCGGGCAGTTGCTGGCTTATCCAGAGCCATAGACAGGCATCGTGTCAAGAAAGAAAGGTTGGGAGCCCACAACTAAGTGCTAGCTATGCCATCAATGGAAGATTTTGCAAAAACTGAGAGACAAACCCTCTAACTCGTGCCTTTTGCCGAGTCCTTGAGCCGAGGTCAGGATATGCATATTTCAACCTCAGCGTTACGTGTCAACCGGATAGGGATAACTAGGATTCCTGATTCCGTGCCCTTGGCTAAGCAACTAAGGAACATTACTGATTACCGGAAGTATATGTCTCTGTCTCTAATCTACTAAGAGAAGACACATCTTCCTGGATTGTCCATTCAGTTCTGGACAACTAGCAAAAGAAAATTTTCGTCGTTGCTTTAAATTTTCTCGTTCTGTGCTTGTGTCTTGTTGCTTGCCTATACCCCACCTGTCTGGCGGGTTTGCAGGTCTTGGTCTTCCAGTATCCCCCCCCCCCCTCCTTTTCTCTAACCCGTAAATCAAATTAACACTAAAGTACCATGCGTTCAGACCCGTTGCCGTACTGGGCCACCAAATTGGTATGGTCGAGCGAGAGAGAGACGAAAAATAACCAGTGAGAGAACCCGGCTGCCTCAGCCGGAATAATTCCCTTAACTTGCCTTAGATCTGGTACCGGGTATACATGCCGGTGGCTAGCTCAGTGTTTGTAAACACCGGGAGCCTGAAAAAGGTTAGGCAACCCCACGGTTCGTTATTGGTCATGAAGGTAGAGGAAAACGCCCCAAGGCCGATGGACATGTGTCGTTTGTTCCTGGAAAAATCCAGGTTCGACGTTTCTGATGGGATACCCATTATGACTGGATACTCCTACACTGATGGGGCGGGGTGAAGTGTGAACACTCAACCCAAAATCCTGTTCCTTCATCTTCGGAAACGAGGACCCCCCAGGAGGGCGGCGTCTCAGATCGTTGCCATGTGATTCTGTAAATTCATGATTGAATTAGTTTGAATAGTAATATCGACAAACGGGAATGCAAGTGATTTTGGGGTTTAAGTTCGACCGGATTCCTCTATTGCTGTAACCACCAAAGACTAGCCTGATTAGAGGTAAGGCGAGGCTACAAAGGATCTTATCTCGGAATTTGTTAATGCCGAGATAGTCAGCTACCGAGGAGCGAGCTATCATCTGGCATCCAAATAGGGTCTTGCCCAAGGATCGACTAGTACCCGAAACTTGTGATAGGTACAACACTGTGGATGTCGGGATTTTACCAAAGCCAAGTCCTCTATCACTGTGGTGAGATAGAGACGGGCGGCGCGTCAGCCCCGAGGGGTCGGCCAAGGCAGGTATTAACTATCAACCTCGAATTCCGTTAGGGTCCTTGACAAATTGCATGTATGAGCACCCCCAATCGAATGGTTGGATTTTCTCTGCCGGTGCCTGGTAGCCCATATAGTCTGCCGGCGTCGCCAGACTGTACAGACACTTCCTTTAGACCTTAGATGAAGTGCCTCTCCGAGGAGCGGCACCAAACAACTTTCGAAGCCGGGGCTTAATAAACCCCAATAAACGCCCGTTTCTGAAGCCTCGGTATTACACCTATCGTAGGCAGAGGATAAGAACGTGACAGAGAACCGTGGTGCCGGTTAAATCTAGCGCAAAGTAATTTCATACTTGTTACAAGTGTCCCGTAATTACTAGTGGTAAAACGCTCTTTTACCCTCAAAAGTCTACTTCTGGGACGTCTAACTGTCCGGTTATCACGGGCGACGAAACCCAATCAGTAAGTGTACTTGAGGTATAGAAACTTTTAGTTGTGTCGTTTTGAAGAGCCAAACAGCGAGTGACTTCGTTCTTGCGATTTTGTGTGATCTTAAGCTAAGGAGAAAACGAACCCTAAAGCACTGAAGTGTTAGGAATCATGGGACATGCGTAAAAGGCTTCTGTCAGGCCGGAAACGATCGCCACAATGCGAGGGATACGTAAACCTGATCTGAGTCCTCTAATTGTCTTTGTACATATGCTAGGAACGGAGTGAATCCGGTGAGATTTAGCTACGCCCTGGTGCAGTGGACCAGTAACCCACTACGGTACAAGGAGTCTTGTACTCGTTAGTCGGAGTCCACCTTGAAGGGACGTTACTGCTTTCCACTATTTGTGCTAAAGTCCGGCGACACAACCGAGGGAGCATCGGTATACACAGGGTGTGCACGGCGGAATGAACATGTCTAGGTCATTCTACTCCTATTGGATCATGGACCGAAATACCGTTTTGGACCGTGAGATTGAGTCCCGAACAATCCGGACATAATATCTCAACTGAGGTAACTCCTACGGCTAAATTCGTAGATTTAGAGAAATTTTGTGGTTTCTCCTGTACTAGGGAGACAGTCAGTGTTAAACTCTACTAGATTACAATCCTTCTGACCGCAATCCTGAATTAAAAGATTCGATGGTAAGATTGGGGAAAACGACCCATGACTGTGTTATTGTGTTGGGGAGGTAAACAGAGTCCGATAGCACTGGGCTACACGTAGTCTACCCAAGGGTATAAAACTATATCCCCTGGGCAGATATCAATTGCGCCAGCTAATCATCTATTCCCGGGGGGCAAGCCTATGCAGTGTTAATCTTTGGAATACAGGTTTAAGTAGTCCCGACTAGCACTTGTACTATATTGGTGAGTGAGCTGGGAAACATACTAGCGGCACCTCCCTGATCGCCCATCCGGCGGGGATCACAGGTTTTATGCCGTCCTGCATCAACTCTGTAATATGAATCCGAAAAACTAGCCTTTAAGCGAAAATTCATCGGATTATCTTTCTCGTTCTCGTGACATTTCGTACCGCAACCTGCAGCATATGTAGGTCAATTATGGGAAGACATCTTAGTTTAGGAGAAACTGGTTAATGCACCAGATGATCGTTTGAACTCATTACCGAAAACGGGTCGATGTTCGAAACCCGGGAACCGAGGCGACGTAGATCGCCCATTATTATGTGGTGCTCCGGCTGGGAGATAGTGAACCCCGGCGGGCCATATCCCTAGAGTTTATTGTGAACTACCCGCCACCATAAACAAGTGTGAGTTTTCCAAAAAAACGTGTCAATGTCACTTTCCTTGATCCATATCTTTCCTCAGGGAAAGGGAAGGAACTGAAGCTAGAAGTCACTGGGTTATTAAACCTGTGTCCGTGACTTAAATCCGAGGTCTGCCTTCACCAATGGTGCCTAAAGTCCGAGAGGCTAGACAAGACTTGACACTAGACCCGCCGTCAGAAGCTGACATGGGGTATGAAAAAACAACTAATGTGTTTGACACATCTCCCACTACCGGCGAAGAAGAGCATATATTTAAACCAAATTTTGACTTCTGATTGCTGTCCTGGTTCTTCAAAACCTGGTTGTCCGCCTTACCTTTAGATACCTTTAGATGTGTTCGCCGCTCCTCTAGCGGCACCAAGGAGCGCGACGCCCCTCGTTATGGGTGGTGATTTGGTGCAGTAGACTGTTTGAAGCGACAGCTCGCTCCCTTGCGAGGATGGGCTCGTCTGGCACTTTTTGCAGTTCGACATCTAGGGCTCTCTTGAAGTTGTCTAACGAGATGTCCCTCATGTCTCTTACTCGCCGTGGGAGTTTGTTGAAGAGACGTGGGCCTCTGTGTGATAACCAGCCCTCTCGCAGAGAGCCCATAGCACCCCTGTTATTCATCCGGGGGATTTCGCATTCCCAGCCTCTCCTATCACTGAATTTCATGACTATCGGAGTATGTAGGTTTGGTACTAAACCCTCTGCGATTTTCCACGTGTATATTATTAGGTAACGTTCTCTTCTACGTTCCAGTGAGTACAGATTCAGTGCTCTTAAACGCTCCCAATAGTGTAGCTGTTTTATCGAACTTATATGCGAAGTGAAATTTCTTTGTACACTCTCTACGTCATTTATTTCACCTGCTTTGTATGGGGATGTTAATACGCTACAGTATTCAAGCCGCGGTAGCACTAGAGATTTGAAGAGCGTTATCATAGGCAATTCACCGCGTGTTTTAAAAGTACGCAGAATCCAACCCGTTAGACGTTTCGCAGCCGCCACTTTGACCTGGTTATGTACTTTGAAACCCATATTTTCAGACATTAATACCCCAAGGTCTTTCACACTGTCTTTCCGTTCTATTATGTGGTTAGATTCTGTTAAGTAATTTGTAATTTCTTTAACACCATTATTATCTCCGTACCGTATTAATTGGAATTTTTCCTCATTGAATTGCATGTTGTTTTCCCTGGTCCACTGGAACACTACATTCATGTCTTCCTGCAGTCGCCCCGTGTCCTCTTGTGTGTTTACTATCTTGCTTAATTTTGTGTCATCAGCAAAAGACGACACCGTACTGTGTCTGGTGTTGGTATCTATGTCGCAAATTAGTATGAGGAACAGAAGGGGCGCTAGCACTGTTCCTTGGGGCACTGAGCTTTTGACATCCGAAGGCTCAGAAGTGACTTGGTTTACTGCTACCGATTGTTTTCGGTTTACGAGGAAATTGTATATCCACCGTCCGATTTTCCCAGTTATACCTTTTGCTTTCAGTTTGTGGGCTATTATACCATGGTCACATTTATCAAATGCCTTAGCAAAATCGGTGTAAATGACATCCACGTTTTTCTTTTCTTCTAGCGCTTTAAGAATTTTGTCATAGTGTTCCAAAAGTTGTGAGAGACATGATCTTCCCGCTCTGAACCCATGTTGACCGGTGTTGTGTAGTTCATTTGTCTCCATGAATGTTGAAATTTTGCTTCGCAGGACTCGCTCGAAAACTTTAATGATGTGAGAGGTTAGAGCTAACGGGCGGTAGTTTTTTGGTAGTGCTTTACTCCCTCCTTTATGCAGTGGGGCAATTATTGCGTTTTTCAAGCTATCTGGTATGTCACCAGTGTCTAGACTCCTTCTCCACATTATAGCTAGGGGTTTTGAGAGTTTTCCTTACATTTTTTCATTAGGATCGAATTCCAAGAGTCCGGGCCTGGTGCCGAGTGGGATGGCATGTTGGAAATGGCCTCTTCTATGTCTTTTGGACCAAAATCAATATCCAGCATCTGAGGGGTTTCCGTGGGGGAGGTTTCCATGAAAAATATATTTTGGTCTCTGATGACTTTTGTTTCATCAGGCTCACTGAATGCCATTTCATACTGCCTGCTTAAGAGTTCGCTCATTTCCTTTTTGTCTCCTGTGAAAGAGCCGTCCCCTTTGCTCAGTGGGCCGATGTTTGATGTTGTTTTAGCCTTTTGTTTGGCGTATGAAAAGAAGTATTTGGAATTTTCCTTTATACCTGCAATAGCTTTCCTCTCCTCTTCCATATGTTGTAGTTCATATGATATTCTTAGCCTTTGTTCAATTTCCACAGTTTCTCTATCTATTTCGACCATTTGCCTATCCTGTAGATTTTGATGTGTGCATCTTTGTGTGAGTAATTTTCTTCTTCTGTACAGCCTCCTCCTTTCCCGATCTTGTTTGCTTCTTCGTTTTGTTTGTCTTGCAGGTATATGGTGGCTACAGATTTGGGTCATGGTTTCTGTTATTAAGACTAGACATTCTGCTGGTGTCAGGTTATCCATTAAATCTTCCCAGTCTATTTCCTCCATTTCTTGATTTACCTCTTCCCACCAAATGTTTTTGTTATTGAAGTTAAATTTACTGAAGGGGCCGGTTTTTGTTCTCGATTCTGAGGTTGTCTGTACACTTTCTAAGGTTGTTTTGATCTCAATTAATTTATGATCTGAGTATGTTGTGTCCGATATGTTAATGCTGTGTACTAGAGAGTCGTTGTTAGTGAAGACCAGGTCTAAGATATTGTTTTCCCGTGTGGGTTCAGCAATATGTTGGGTAAGACTAAAAAAAATCACAAAGTTCAAAAAGCTCTCTCGTATTAGTATTTGCTTCTCCGGTGTTATTTGCCACTAACTGGTTTTCTAGTTGTCTCCATTTAATGTTTGGTAGGTTAAAATCTCCTAGCCATATAATATTTGGTGTTGGGTTCCCCAGGGTTTCCACTTCTGATTTTATTTTGTTGAGCTGGGTTTTGAATTCTTCTCGGGATGAGTCTGGAGGCCTGTATGTAACAATAACTGCTAAATTTAGGGATTCTATTTTAACTCCAAGTATTTCCACCACATCATTACTGTTATTTAGGAATTCAGTACATATCAGTGAGTCATGTATGTACAAGGCTACACCTCCATGTGATCTATGCGTTCTGTCCGCCCTATGTAGGTTGTAACCAGGAATCCATACCTCACTATCTTCCTGATCTTTAATGTGAGTTTCTGTGAGAGCCGCAAATATAGCGTTTCCTTCTTCTAGCAGGCCCCTAATAAATGGTACTTTGTTCGTGGTTCTATTTTTTAGGCCTTGGATATTTGCAAACAAGATTGGGGAGGGATTGTTTGGAGTACTATCTGTACCTAATAGTCTTCGGGATGTATTGGCCACTCTTGGGAGGCCAGGAGGTGCTCGAGGTGTTCTATGTGCTCTTCCATCTCCCTCAGTCTCTTCATCTTCATCTGCCCTTTCCCTCCTTGCCTTTTTCCTCTGTCTCGTCCTCGCATAGCTAGAGAGTTTTTTGGGCTACCATTCGTGTTAGGTCTAGCATATCTCCAAGTCCCTCTAATATGAAAAGCTGGGCATTTCATATTGTAGCAGGTCTTGTTCTTAAGTGATGTCTTGCAAAGGGATGGGTGGTGGTATTTGCAGGTTTCACCAAATCTACATTTTCCATGACTGGTTATGTTGTTGCAAATTTTGGGATGAGCAAATCTACATGAATTTCCATTATATTCGCCCTTTTGGCCAAAGTAGCACCTTCTTTCCAGATAATATCTGCACACTGGTGTAGACAACCCCAGTAGGTGGGCTGGGGATGCAAGGGGTTACGTGGTGAGCTAAGTGTGGTTGTGGGTGATAGTAGGCTTGGTGTATGGGTGGGTGAGGCCTGCAGGTGGGTGGAGTTACGGGTCGGTTGTAGGTGGGCAGGTGGCAGTGGTGAGGGGGGAGACGATGTGGAAGGGGAGCCTGATATGGGGGCTTGATGCATCCTACGTTCATCCTGCAATTGTATTTGATCAACAGCAGTAGGGTGGTCAATGGCCATAGATGGGATTAATGTGGGTGTTTTCTGGGTCTGGGGAGGTGTGGGGAGATGTGCGGCAGGGTTTGAGTATATGTAGGGTGCGAAAGGTTGTTGTTCGGCAGGCGATGTGTGTTGATGTGCAGGAGGCAATGTGGCCATTATCATGGGAAGGTGTGCGTGTGTGGGTTGTGATATTTGTATGGGCCCTGAGGCCCCAATAGTTCCCAATTTTCTGTGAAAGGTAGCTATGTCTTGGCAATATTTCAGTCTATCTTGTACTTCTGTATTTTTCCGCCACGACGGATCTAACGGGGATTATCCAATCCGAGGTGTTACCGTAAACGTAGTGTCGGGGGCGTGCGAGGTAGTGAACCTGAAACTTTCTAGTGTGTAGAACTTATCCCCTATAGGTGACGAACAGCGTCTATTTAAACTAAAGAGTTTGAATTCTGATTGCTGTGCCGGGTCTTCAAGGCCCGTTTGTCTGCCGAGAAGGATTTAACAGGGATTATCCAATCCGAGTTGTCACCGTAAACGTAGTGTCGGGGAAAACTAAAGAGTTTGAATTCCGATTGCTGTGCCGCGTCTTCAAAGCCCGGTTGTCCGCCGAGAAGGATCTAACAGGGATTATCCAATCCGAGTTGTTACCGTAAACGTAGTAATGGGGGCGTGCGAGGTAGTGAACCTGAAACTTACCAGTTTGTAGTACTTAGCTTTGAAAACGTCCAGGTACCTGTGGAAAGATTAACATCTGTAGATACAAAGAAATTGGTGTTTCCGAATATTCTCGCTATTTGTTCCACATAATGAAAACTCAAATCGGACCTTTGCCTGTATGATTTATGTCCCAAATGTACAACCGTTCACATCCTATTTCATACAAGTTATACGTACTATCCTATAGTTGTAACTATGACAGATATGTAAATATACGATAAAATGTTGAGCCGTCTCACCGGCTTTACTAAGGATAAACAAGGCAAGCCGTCTTCCCGGCTTGGTGTCAGTTGGGGAATTTTGAGCCGTTTCTCCGGCGTATCTTACAATAACATTTATGAGCCATCTCAATGGCTTGAATAACCGTTCCTCTTTGAGGAAGGGCACCATAACTTTATCGGTCAATGAATGAGATACTAGTTGAACCACCCTTACTTTAGACCTAGCTTAGAGATCTTAAGAGATAGTTAAGCCCACTTGACTGTTACGCCGGGCGATAGAAGTTACTGAGTGAGGCTATCGGTCTGGGCGAGTTCACTCGGCGGGCCGAGTTGACTCCCTTAAGAATGCAGCAAATTCCGCCGGAAGGTTCGTGGTTCAGCATTACCACGGACTCCTTAAGAGTTGAGCATTATTCCGCGCAGAAGGTTCGTGGTTCAGAATACCACGCCAGGACATTTGGTTGATTTCTTATCGTCTGAGAAGAGAAAACGCCGGCTCTGCTGAGAAAGCCGCCGAAAACGACACCAAAATGTTCAGAGGTTAGGACTTATCTGGGAAAGTCCAAACCTCCGAAAACCCCATCACATAAAAGGGACGTCTCCCCAAAAAAAAACTGAAGCATGAAAGCACACATGCCAAACACAATTATATATCGGGGATAATATTAGGCCTATACATATAGAGCTTAAATTTAAAAATCATAAATAACTCCTAGCTTATGTTGGAGACCCCTAATAAGGTTGACCATGAGGTAACGACGGAAAATCAAAGTGGCAGCAACTCGACGCTCCGAAGACCCAGCAGCAGCAGCACGTGGAGAAGGGGCCCGTGATAGTGGCCCAAGCGCAGATACGGACTCCAGAAGACTCCACACCACGTGCGGCAACCCTTGAACTAGAGCATCTGCAAAAATAACTATGCTACTGCCTCTTGACGGCCTGAAGCATAAACTTGCGGAATGGTAGCCTCCTAAATAACTATCAGAGAGCTAAGGCGCAAAAATAAAACACAAATAACAAACCTGGCGCGAAGGTCCTGGGACATGTTGGCGCCTGTTACAATAGTACCCTAATTTACACAACTCCTGCGGGCGTACCAATGGGGTAGCCTGTGCTAGCTAATCGAAAAACCTGTTCAATACAACTCAGACATATACAAATGAGCAGGGACTCACTAGAATCCTGTTCAATACAACTCAGACATATACAAATGAGCAGGGACTCACTAGAATACAACTCAGACATATACAAATGAGCAGGGACTCACTAGAATCAATCGAACGACGAATGACGCAGGAGCACAGGGCGACCCGCCCTCACGGTACGGCCGCGGGAGGAGGAAGGAAGTATGGACGCTAGAGGGCCAGCGTCAGGAATCCACATGCAAGAAATCCACGCATTGGGAAGCTTGAGTATAGCAATTATTAACCCCCCCAGACAGATTATATTAACTTACTGACGAGAAGGCGGCTGACACGGTATTATCCCCACAACTGTCAAAATCTCACTGAGGGACCGTTAGAAGTCGGAGTAACATGGGGTTGCCATTGACAGATTTTTATCTAACTTACCTAACTTACTGAGCTCAATATGACGCTAGAGCGTCATATAACTTATTAGAGAGATATTAAGATAAGTTCATATGACGCTCTAGCGTCTTATGAGTATTTTGGCCAAACCTCCATATGACGCTCTAGCATCATATGAGTCGGAGAGTGTTAAAGGTGGGGGCTCATGGGTTGATATAAACATGGAATGTTAATTGCCAAGCTGCACATAACTATCTTGCAAAATGCAATGGCACTGAAATAATTATTAACAATGGTATAAAGGATTTTATGGATCGTCTATACCGGGCCTGTGACATCACAAGAGTGTAAGTCCACCATCCAGTCTAGGATAAGGATACTGGTGTGACGTCACTGTGACGTCACAGGCCTGGTATAGACGATCCACAAAATCCTTTATAGCATTGTTAATAATTTTTTCAGTGCCAGTGCATTTTGCAAGATAATTATGTACAGCTTGGCGATTATCATTCCATGTTTATCTCAACCCATGAGCCCCACCTTTAATTTTTTTTTTTTTTTTTTTTTTTTTTTTTTTACAAGGTTTTTTCGTAGCGAGTACCCAATCATAAAGACGATTCCATAAGAGAATACGCGTTGCACTTATGAAGTTGTACTCCCTGTCCTCCCGCGCGGTAGATTCAAAACTGGCGACGCGGCGGTTGAAGGGAGACTATTATACTAATAGGCATATCGTCAATGATGGAGGGGCCACTATTAAATATATATATATATATATATATAAATAATGATAGGTCTATCTATCTATCTATTGCCTGACGCCGTGATCCCCGAAGGGGTGGCCACGAACGAACCGCCCCCATGCACCTCTGTCCCCAGTCAGTCGACGCCCCTCCTACCAACCAGCATCACCTTCATCCATATACTTCCTCACTCCATCCTTCCACCTCTCTTTTGGTCTACCCCTCCATCTGTCCTTCCACCTCGCTCTCGTACACCTTCTTAGTCATTCTCTCGCTTCCCATACATTCCATATGGCCGAACCATCTCAAGGTGTTCCTTTTCACACTTTCCAGCACATCTACCTCCACACCACACCTCCTTCTTACTTCCTCATTCATCTGTCTATCCCTCCATGTAACTCTGCACGCACTTCTCAAGTAACTCATTTCCACTCCTCTCACTCTTGGTCTGAGTCTCTTCTCAAACGTCCATGCTTCGCTTCCGTAAGTCAGTGTCGGGATTACCACACTGTCATGCAAGGACTTCTTCACTTCCATACTGACCACCCTATTTCTTGTTACTGCTTTCAGCGTTCCTACAACCCTCTTCCCCTGTTGCACCCTCTCCCGCACTTCTTCATCCATAGTCCCATCTTTATTCAACACACTGCCCAGGTACTTAAATGAGCTGACAATCTCCATAGCCTGACCGTTCAACTTCACCTCACACTCTGTGGCTTCACCCCTTTCGAAGACCATAACCTTGCTCTTTCCCGCATTTACCTTCAGATTCCGTTTTTCGCACACTGTGCCAAACGCATTTACCAGACCCTGCAACTCCCATTCAATATCGCTCATCAGAACTGTATCATCAGCAAACAGCAGTACAGGCAGCTTCCACTCATATCACTCATTCCACCCTTATCAGCGATACACCAACATCCAGGTAAGGCATAATATTAAATTATGGGAATAGGTGAGTTGATCAAAGTATATATAATAGCTATAGCATCAGTTAAGGTATAATACCATCAACATTAAGGGATTATGTGAATTGAAACATAGCATAAAGTAAATTAGTAGCCTATATATTAGGTAAGGCATGATGAGATGAGGATATATGACTGTTGAGTTGAAGCTAAACCAATTTTGCAAAATGAGCTATAATATTGGGTGAGGAATAATATGATACAGATTAAGGAAATATAGATGAGTAGATGCAAGACATAACATAAATAAGAGATTAAATAATATCAAGTTACGTTAAATATGATTAAAAAACCGAGAAAAAGAAAAGATACCCCAATAGCGAAAGAGAAAACAGTAGAAGAAGAAGGACAAACTGAAGTAAAGAAACCAAAGAAAACGACAGAAGAACGAAAAAGAAAACAAAAGGAAAAGAGGAAGACTAAACAAGACCTCACACCAACACCTGGATGCTCAACGCTTAACCAACCGACACGTGTGGCGACACCCAGGGACGCTCGAGTCGCCACAATGACAACAGAATGTCCCCCGACCCCAGGGAAGACGATTCACCCCACTAATAAAGCTACAACACCCCCACCTAAAGGAAGACTAGTGTTTAGCCAGAAAGAGAAGGAATCCTATCAACAAAAGTTCTGATCATGATAAATATATCTCCTTAACTATGTTTTTCATACCATGTTTTCTCTACTAGAACAAGTCCTAGTAGATCACCCATATGTTAACCAGGGAACGTCGAGAACATTCTTAAAAGGTTTTACTGGGCGACAGCGAGAAAGTTCTTAAGAGGGAAGGCCTAAAATAAACATTTTAAAAGGCCCCAGTAGCACTTAAATTTGTTTTTGTTCTTTTCCTCATCCCTCATATCCTCCACATCCCCTCCTTCCCCCCCCCCCCTCCCCTTCGATCAATTATCACCTATTTTCCCTGTTATTCCCTTATTCATTGGTATATTTTTGTGTAAACATCTCCAAACCGATCCTAGGCTGTGGTCATGTGTCTGTTACGTAAGGTAGAGACCGGGAGGGTGTGTGGGAGTAGCTCAGTACTGCTTCAACCCTCGAGAGAAGAGGGTGTGAGGCCAGCTGGCTCACACTTGATAAGTGAACCGCTCACTAACAATTCGCGATTTGGACGAGCCAAATCATATTCCCACTTGTTTTATTGTTGTTACAGGTTACTATCTTCATATTCAAGGTAAAATAGGCGCATATGAATAAGTAATAACATTATTCATCGTAAAATGACTATTATAGGCAGGAATGGAGCCTAATATTCTACACTACACCCTGCGCGCGCTTAATGGGTTAATATTAAAAATGTTAAATTACATTCTTATAACCATGTATACAAATAAGAAACAGAGACCTCCCTTGGCCTGTTAAATCTATACTAGCATAATGTTAAAACATAATCTCATGTTCACAATATCAATGTACAAAAACTGTTCAACTACAATATACAATTATGCCGAGTTATTCTCAAGAACATTGTATGAATTGCTTCTTATTTTCAAGCCTATATTCAGACCATCTTTTATGATACGCATGATACCTAGAAACATGATGATTATGCTACAATACCACCACTATCATTCTTATGCTCTAATAATGTATACTGAGTAGATACAATGTTTTGTCTTATTTTTCCCACAACCTATATTCACATGCCTTCTCATTACTACCCTATTATAATGATAAACAAACCACATTGCCTTTTTTAATATATCATAGTCACTACGCTCTGAATACCGTTACATGTACCATGCATTTCCCACCTTCACTTGTTTGTTTACATTCCATGTAACGAGATACGCTTGCCAGGAGTACTAACATACACTCCCCGGGAGTACCAACCCCTCGAAATATTTACTCACGTATATATACCATTATCTTGTATAGAGAACCATCTCTCTTAAACTTTTCTAGATAATAGAATAACCATCCTATTTATGTATTCCTGTATATTGATTGTAACCCAACTAGAACGCTCATTTGTATTGAATATCCTGATGTGCATCCATACCTTCACTTCTTTCATTATTCCCTTAGTGCACAGGATTCCCCACCTTGAATTCAAAGCCCCAGAAACCTTACCCCTGAACAAAAGTTCTATTATCCTGAGAACCTTATGACCCTGTTCTTTTCTATGATATGATGAATAAGCCTTTACATAAATCCTGTTCATATAAAATACCAACCTTGTATAATACTCACTTATCATCGAGTTATTTATAAAGTAAAGTAGAAGTGACCTCCCGTCAGAGCAAGAAGGACTCTCTATACTAACAGAGAATACGCGCCTGCGCCCTTGCTTCTTTCAAAGGGTGAACGGGTACCCCTCAGTAATCATCAACACTATGCCATGAAAATCTGAGACGAGTAAGCAATTTTGAGGCTCCTTGATCCCTGGCATACCACGTTAAGAAACCTCAAGATTACCCTCCCATTCAGTTGGATAGATGGCACGCCGAAAGTCTATATTGTCTGAGAGTTAAAAATCCTATTAAGGGATCTTTGTTAATTGTGGCATACGCATACCATCAGTTAACATAGAGGCCTTTAGTAGGCTGTATCTCCAGTAATAAAGGTTGAAGTATCCATGCATGGCGACGCTTCAACATTTATTATTGTAGCTACGGTAACTGTGTCCTATAAAAGGATCCTTGTTATTACTGGCATACCAGTGACTAACATTGGCACCTTTTCTTAGGTTACACTTTCCATAGTAGAAAGTTGAGGTACCCAGGCATACCTACATCTCAACATTCTACTATTGAAAGTTCACAAGTGTCCTATAAAAGAAATCTTGTTATTACTGGCATACCAGTAACTAACATCAACGCCTTTTCATAGGTTCTAATTTTAATAGTAAAAGTTGAGGTATCCAGGCATGCCTACACCTCAACACTCTATTATTAAAAGTTCACACTCCCACTTCTCACAAGCGATCTTGGCATACCACGGTCACTTGTGTTAGAAGGACTTGGCGAGACACCCTCACGGGGACTCTGCAGACACAAGTCCTAGGTGCATTTTGTCTATGGCACACCACTAGACTTTGCAACTGAAAGGTTTAAACACTGCCCTGATTTCCTTGAACCTCTTAAAACGGTCAGAGACAGTCAAAAAGATAATTACTAAAGTCTTCTTGCGTTAGTTCGATATGGTGCGATTTCGTCATAACTGAGGCACTATATTCAAGACCCTACTCCAAGAGTACCTTAATGGAATTTCATCAACGGTTAATATAACGGTCAGGATAGACGAGTATGAACAACAAAGCTATAGGCTCAAGATACTCGCATTAGTCCGATGTGGTGCCCAACTGTTTAATTATAAGTTACGGAGCCACATTTAAGACCTCACGCCCATTAACCCATCTGTAACCTACTTCACACGACTGGCCAACCTAGACGGCCTACAGAGACTCAGAAGACTACAAGCAGCTAGTGTTCCACATATCTAAGAAAATAAATATTGGAAAATTTAACAAAGTCGATGCCAGTGACGAGGCAAAAAAAAAAAAATCAGTCCATAAGTATTGACTCTAAAAAATATACATCAGTGTGCAAGGTGTTTTCATAACCAAGTTAGAGTCCACATATATTTTCTCTACGAAATATCTAAAAGTGTTAAAAAATAGTTAGAGTCCCGAAACCCAGATTTCGGGTTAAAAATCATTAAACAGTGTTCATTACCTCAACTCTATTTATAAGACTCTATGATCAGTGTACTAGTGTTAAACAAGTTATCGTACACAAATTTCAACTCTATGAGTAATAGAGATTAAAAAAAAAACGAAATAACCAGAAAACTACAAATATTGACTGCCATATTTTCATACAAGCTAAACATAGTTAGTCTCCAAACCTCGATTTTGTGATAAAGCATCAATAAAAGTTAACTAACCCGAGTTTAGATATACTGACTCTCTTAAAGTGTATAAGTGTTAAAATACATAAGAATATGCGTATCTCTACTCTACAAAAAAATCGGATTAAAATCTAAATAAACCGAAATATGTTGAATATTGACTCTACCATAATTCCTACAATTGATAAATAAGTTAATGTCCACAAAAATCTTAATTTGATCTTAAGAGTATACCAGTGCGAATGGTGATAAATATTAATAGAAGATCAACATAATAACTCTGTCTTGCCCTCGTCAATAATAGTTAATGAATATACCGCACATAAGTACAAAGTGAACTTTAGGTATCCGACTAACTAATTGTACTCTTTTCATAACAACATATTTATTAGATTCTAGATAAAGGAAATTAGCCAAATCAAGTTGATTTTACCTGAACTCCATCTAGATCCGCGATCATGCTGGAAGAATAAGGATTTAAGTTGTACCATATATGTTTTTTCATGTTAGCATATTCTTGCTCAGTTATATGTATTTAGGACATAAGTGAATGAACTGTATTACAAACTATATTTTGGTGTTATATGTATCCTCTATTGTCTTCTTTGTATGTACTTGTATGAATTTGGAAATCCCAGTCTTAACACTTAAAGAGCGGGGCCCGACTTAAGTCCGTATCTAAAAAGCAGCAAGTTAGGAGCATTATTAAGGCTTTTAAAGGGTTAAAATCGAGTGCAAATGGCTGGGAGCGCAGCAGGCCACACGGCCGACACCCAGGGCTTACCGCCGCTCACTGACTCACGCTCCCTCTGTTCTCGAGAGGCCGGCAATGTAGCCAGTAGTGAGTGTAGCTGGAAAAAATATGCCGCTATACGCTAAACTCCCATGTTGGTGGTACCACTACATCAAAACGACGAGTGCTACGTAGTTGGGTAAGGTAGGGTGTGGGTGAATGAGTCAGTCAAGCTTGAGGCCTCGCGAGGGGAGGGTCTGGCTCGCTCTGCTCCACAATGCATGAATGGACCGGCCGACTATAATTCGCGATTTTGACCATACAAACACTATTCCCACTTGTTTTATTGTTGTTATATGTTACTATCTTCATATTAAACGTAAAATAGGCGCATATGAATAAATAATAACGATATTTATCGTAAAATTACAATTTTAGGTGGGAAGGAGGCCTAATATCGTCGCCCAGTTACATGGTGTCCACTACACCCTCCGCGCGCTCGCCGGGTTAAGGACATAGATGAGTTGAATAACGCCTAACTTAGGTAGCGTCAATAACACTGAAGTTGTCCTTGTATTACAGCCCCATAGAAAGAAAAACAAAAAAAACAAGTATTTTGAAATGTAACGTATATGCAAACTAAATAACAATAACCAATAGTAATAGGTTTGTAAATTGGATTGGCCACTGGGCCATTGTACAAATAAAATTCTCCAAACTTTAATTATAAGAAGGCCATTCTCTCTACCTCCAAGTGGGAATAAAATGGTTAGTGGGATTGTATCTAACCCTCAGTTTCCTAGAGGTCAGTCCATAGCTGAATAACATTGTTTACTTCCAGATGATCGACCTCTGTACCCTGTGGTGTGCCCGGTGTTGCTAAGGGTGGAGAAGAAGATGGAATTTAGTGAAACTCTGTCTGCCATCTGTCTCCCGATCTTCACAAATTTCAACCTGAGGGATACCAGTGCCGGATCCATTGGCTACTGCTACAAACACACTCAGAAAATAAGTTAGTAGAAATTTTAACATGTTTGTAGTCAGATGTAGTTTTAACCATTAGATGATAAGAGGATGAGTTTCTTATTCTATTTTAGCTATCATTTCCCGATGACATTAACCCTTTCATTATTAGGACGCTATTTTACATATAATTTTGGTATAATTTCCTTGTTATTTGCCCTTAAAATTAAGAGCCTATGGTGGGCAACTCGGGTGAGTTTTCCAGCCTAGTACATAAGAGCTAATGCAAATTATCCAGGCTACCACAGGTCATACTATTCCGGATGAGACGTCGCAAATGTCCACAAATCCAGGGATGGAATATATAAAATAACTTAGCCAGACTAATATCTAAGATTTGGACTGAACTGTGAAATTTGTGCTCAGGCAAATTTATAAAATATTTCAAGTCCTTTGACTTAACGGTGGTCACCTCTAAGAGAGCAAAGGGAGGTGTCTTAACCCCGTTAAGTCAAGATTAAGTAGACAAGATGGCCGATGGCTCAGTAGAAGGAATTTGTCACCTCAAAATTTTTGCGAGTGTAAAGACAGTATATATATATATATGTTATACAGTATATACTGACTCTGAACTGGTAAGAGGATATAGAGCAGACGGTGCAGGGATACTGTTATACCAGGCTTTTTGCTGGGTTTACTGAATGAAGGTGGATCCTAACTTAACTGGGCAGAGAAGGAATTCACACACAGACACATACACAAACATGCAGAAGTGTAAGGAAAACACAAAAGTACATTTATAGTTGTTATATTCAAATAAGATTCAGGCTACACACGGACCAGAGTACTGGTGACAGCCTTGACCTAAGTCTGGAAGGTTAGAGAACTTACTAGGTAGCACGGACCATTGTACTGTCCACCTGGCAATTCCTCTCTTGAGCAAGGGAGAAGTCCTTAGGGCCTGGACAACTTCCGATACCCAAGTTGGGGAGAGCTAGAGAATCTGTTAGGCGGCTCGGACCAGTGTACTGTCCAACTAACAATTTCTCGGTTGAGTTTAGGTCAATACCCAGGGACTGAGTTATAACGGGTTATGCGGACCAGTGTACTGGTTGCAAGCTAAAGCTCAAGAACCGGGCTCGACTGACTACTCGGACCAGTGTACTGGCAGTAAGTCTTTACCCAGGATCTGCACAATAACTAGAGCCATACAGACCAGTGGACTTGTCGTTATTATACAATTCCTCCTGTACTGTCTTTAGGCAAGTAGGACAGCTTTAGGAAGCTCCAAGTCTACGTATCTTCTTGCACTGACCAGTGTACGGGCAATTGGATTTAGACCAGGAGATTGGATAGGGCTAGATGTTGTCTGACTGCACTGACCAGTGTATGGGCATGTCACGTTTCACCTCGAGATCGGCAGCTACTTCGATCTCATCCTGTCTGCCCTCTGCTGGTTCCACCTGGCACGTCATACATTTAGCAACGTAGTCCAAGGTGAGGTATCTGCGAGGAAGAGGGGCATGGGTTGAAGGTGTCACTTTTAAAGGGCTCTGGTTGACCCCTGCAGCGCGGGCACAGCCTGGGTGGCCGCGCTGAGAGCGAGAAGGGACTGAGCGCTCGCGTTTGAATTTGGCGGGCGTCCGGGCTGGGTATATTGTTTGGCTCGCTTCGTCTCCGGGGTTCTTCTGGGCTGTGGCATCTTTTGGATGATTTTTGGTATTTTCGGGACTTGACGTGGTGTTTATGGCGTCTCTCTATGGGTGGTGATATTAACATGTAACAGCAATAAAACAAGTGAGAATAGTATTTGGGGGTGAAAAAGACGATGTATTGCCGACCGGTTCATTCATGAGAGGAAAGCCATCGCAGCACACACCCTCCCCCTCCCACTTATCGATCGACACTGATGTGTTGCTAGTGAAGTCTCTCTCTTGCCACAATCTCTATATACCTCCTTTTCGACCTTGAAACTGGGTGGGGGATATTGGCGTGGAAAATAAACCGATAAACAAGGGAATAAGAGGAAAAATAGGTGATAATTGAAGGGGGAGTGAAGGGCTATTTTTGGACACATATGGAGGAGAATTATCTCACTTAATCACATATTCCTTTGTTTTGAGTGCCACTGTTTTTTTTTTGTGTTTTTTTTTTTTTTAAGGCCTTGGATCTTAACCTAACAAGTGCGCATGGGGGTAATTGGAAACGTCCCCCTGTGCTGACGTATTTGAGGTGTTTCCGTCACTAAAATATTCATTGTACCATTAATAGCATTAATACTTATCCATATGCGCCTATTATGGGTTGATTATAAAGGTATTAACCTGAAACAACAATAAAACGAGTGAAAACAGCGTTTGGATGGTCAAAATCGAGATATAGCCCGCGAGTTGTATAATGTATGGGTGAGGCAAGCTGCTTTCCCGCCAATTTCCCCCAAGGCCACTGAGACACAGTCGATCGATACTCTCTCTCTCTCTCTTGCATTCGCTTGCTATCAGTGATGACCACACCCTCCAACCGGATTTCTAATGCTAGCACGAAAATATACCTCAGAATAAGGGAATAACAGGGAAAATAGGTGATAACTGAAGGAGAGGAGGAAAGTGGGGATGGAGGGGAGGTAGAGGACTGAGATTTTGCATGGCCCAGGGGCCATTTTTTTTTTTTTTTTTTTTTTTTTTTTTCGATGTCAAAAGTTGATTTTGTTTTTCACTCACTCTTAAGAGTCTCCCCGCAGTCCGCCGGGGGAACTCTTAAGAGTCTCCCCGCAGTTCCCGGGTTAAGAGTCCCGTCGCCTTCGCCCAGTAAAACCTCTTAAGAGTCTCGGCCCCATTCCCGGGCTAAGGTTAACCTTTAAAGTGCGAGCTATATGTAGTGAACACCCTACAGCTAGGCGACGATATTAGGCTTCATTTCCGCCTAAAATTGTCATTTTACGATAAATATCGTTATTACTTATTCATATGCGCCTATTTTACGTTTAATATGCAGATATTAACATGTTACAGCAATAAAACAAGTGGAAATAGTATTTGGGGGGTGAAAATCGCGAATTACTGCCGACCGTCCAGTCCTGAAATGTGAGGCGAACGCGACGTATACCCTCTCTCTCCGAAGCCTAGAGGCAGACTTTAGAGTCTGAAATCTCTCTCTAAGTCTCACCACGCACTCGATAGGCGCAGGACCTTGGAACCGGGTTGGAGATATTGGCGCGGTAAATAAAGCTATAAACAAGGGAATAAGAGGAAAGAGGAAAAATAGATGATAATTGAAAGGGGGGGAGGAAGGAGAGGGTTTTGATACATGTGGAGTAGGTATGGAGGGGAATTTTCTCACTTAATCACATATTCCTTTGTTTTAAGTGCTACTGGGGCCTTTTAAAAGGCTTTTTTTAGGCCTTGGATCTTAAGAGGTTTGTCACCTTTCACCACCAACACCTCTTAAGAGTCTTCTCGTTGTTCTCGGGTTAAATCAAAGAGAACCAACTTTTGACAAAAAAATAGAGTTAACTATTGCATAAACTTGCGAGCACTCATTAACCCTTGTCTGGCGGGGGTTGACTTAAGTCGGTCTAGAGAAGAAAGGACTATGTGGCGGGGACCGACTTAAGGCGGTGTGCAATTTTGAGCAATATTTGGCTCTGAGAGAGAGACGAGCGGTGGGAGGAGCGTAGGTCAGCTCTGACCGGTTGGCACGGCTCCCACGCCAGCACTGGGCCCACCTCCACACACATCCATACTCACTGCCTCGCTACACAGGGAATTATGTAAGGAAATTACCGTATTTTAGGGATTTTCCCTTCATCTTGCACGATCGTTGCAAGAAAACGCGTGGTCGTAGAAGGATGGTTCTGGTGTCATTGGAAAGCTCAATTATCGCCCTTTCAGGGATACATAATTGTATTACGCTCTGGCTCTTGTTTATGCATGAAAAAGAACACGGAAACAAGGTCGTTTAGGGTAAAACCACCCGCTTGGCGGGTAGTAGAAGTTACCGACCTAGCCCCTCGTAGAGTGTTAACCCGGCAAGTGCGGGAAGACTCTTAAGAGTTTCCCCAGGCGACTGCGGGAAGACTCTTAAGATCCTGGGCCTAAAAAATCAATTTAAAACACCCCCCCAATGTGTTTTTTGTTTTTTTGTTTTTGTTTTGCCCCTGGGCCATGCCAAATATCACTCCTCCACATCCCCTCCTTCCCCACTTCCCTCCCCTCCTTCAGTTATCACCTATTTTCCCTGTTATTCCCTTATTCTGTGGTCTATTTTCGTGCTAACATTAGCGAGTTGGTAGCAGGGCGTTGTCATCACTGTTACCAAGCGTGGGAAAGAGCGAGAGAGAGACTATTGCGTAACAGTGTCTCTCCAGACAAGGGGAGGGGAGGAGGGGAGGGAGGTTGCCTGTATCGCCGATATTGACCATCCAAACGCTGTTTCCACTTGTTTTATTGCTGTAACAGGTTAATACCTTTATAATCAACCTAAAATAGTCGCATATGGATAAGTGCTATTTATGGTAAAATAACGATGTTAGTGATGGGAACAGCTCAAATACGTGCGCACAGGCGTGTGGTGTCTCATACCCCCCATGCGCATTGCGCACGTCTTAGGTTAATTGTATATATATTTTACTGATATTTTGGCGATAAACATTACACACAAAGTATTGTAAATTATTCCTTTCCTTTTCAGTTTCTACACTTTAGGTGTGGTGTAGTGGTCTTGCCACTGGACTGGTAATCCTAAGGTCCTGGGTTCGAATCCTGATGTATCAGTGGGAAGATATAATTTGGATGGAATTTGTGCTGTACTTAGTATCAGTGCATTACCACAATGCCCACGACACGCCATATAAAATACCCTCGCTCTCCAATAAATTAGCATTGTATGAATATTCCCATATTCAAAATATGCCAATGGGGGCAGTGCCTAGTGAGTTATGAACTCAATAGGTGGCGTTTGGGAAAGAGAGGGTCCGAGACCGTGAGTGAGGTGGTGAGATAGTGGCGAAGCAGCTCTGAGTAGTCAGATGTTGCCTCAGGGCCTCAAGGGACCGGCCAGGTGTCATGGTCTACAATGGTAAGGCCGCGAATCAGCTGGTTGAAGCGCTCAAACTATCTCAATGTCTCATTCACTCTCCGGAATAAGATCTCCTGGCTTCACCGTGTTGAGCGGTTGAATATACAGGCTATAAGCCTATGTCCGGAGGTAGAAGCTGGATATAGAAAAAAAAAAAAAAATATTGCTTGTAAATATCACTGGGATCACAAACCTAGTAAGATATCTGTAAATTTCAATACTCAGTAAATATGTAATTCTAAATATAGTTAAAATAACCAAGAAAAGAAAAGACACCCTGCAAAACAACCAAGAAGAGAGTGAGCAACAAAGAAAACGTCGCCCCAGCTTGCAAGGGGTAACCAAGGAGAAACAACCAAGAACACCGGAAAAACCCAAACCCAAGAAGTCACCTTCAGAGAGAGAAGGGACACAAGGCGCGCCCCAGAGAGCAGCACATGTAACGGCAACCAGGAAAGCACGAGTCGCCATTATCATGACGGAACGTCCTCCGACACCAGGGAAGACGATCCGCCAACCAACTACAACCAAGACACCGACCCGGATGGGAAGGCTAATATTCAGCTAGAAATATTAGAAGAAACCAATATATATATCTACATACTATTGTGGTAAACTATCAATGGAAGTTAAATATTACTAAGCTATAATGAATCAAATCAAATCAATCTATATTAATACTACTCCATATCTAAATTTAATTCAATCTGAAACAAGCTAATTTATATCCAAAGGTTTCACATAATACATTTATATATAGAGTAAAGTTATAAGGGTTAATATTAGCCAGGAAATAACTCACCAATAGTTCCACGTGGCATTGAGGCAAGGGAGAACGTTTACCCAATATGGCGGACAACAGGGAAGGAGACTTCGGTCCCGAGACTCGAGCGCAAGTGAAAGAAAGAATAAATGATTACATGGGAATGGACATGAATATTATGCTTATCTGTCAGTCAGTCATGGCGTCGATGAGAGCGTCGTGATGGTGTAGCTGTTTGTATTGCTGTCAGTGTATTGTGATTAGAGGCACAAAAGCGCGATCAACTGAGGGCGGAAAATATATGTTAACTTGTCTGTGTTCGTGAAGGCTCTGGTGTTCCTCAGAGGCACACCTTGCTGCCTTGGCAAACGCCAGGAGCCTAAATTATCGTACCGCATCTTTTTTTTTTTTTTTTTTTTTTTTCTATGTGATTGAGGGAGGCAAAAGGCATAACTGCCTATAGCGAGTGCCTCCCCCATAGTTGAAAGAGTGACAGGGCCAAAATCAAGGGACGTTCGAGCCAAAATGCCTGGACACGGAGTTTGAAGCAATTTAAGTCATAGGAAGAGGGAAAGACTGATTCTGGGAGAGAGTTCCAGAGCTCAGATGTTGAGTAGAAGAAAGTTTGAGAGTAACGTTTCACTCTTGGGTTGGAGAGTTGCACAGAGTAGGGGTGGGATTGCGTTGCAAGACGGGTACCACGTGCCCTACGTAAAGGAGGTGGTATGCACTGGGATAGCTCTGAGGAACACTGATTATTATAGTAGCGATAGAATAGCGAGAGAGATGCAACATTGCGGCGGAGAGAGAGAGAGATTGCAGAGAGTTGGTGAGTGGACGGGAGTTAATGATACAAAAGGCCTTCCTTTCAACTTTGTCTAGGAGAGCGGTGTGAGAGGAACCTCCCCACTCACGTGAACAATACTCAATACAAGGGCGCACTATGCCCCTGTACAGAGCAAGAAGCTGTGCAGGGGAAAAGAACCCCCTAAGGCGGTTGAGCACACCAGCTTCTGGGAGGCTGCCTTAGCAAGACTGGTAATATGGTCCTTCCAAATGAGAGCAGAAGAAAAAGAGACACCAAGAATATTGAGAGAAGATGAAGGGTTGATTTTTGTATTGTTGAAGAATAAGGGATAGTCCGCTGGGAGATCCTGACGGGTAGATAGATGGAGAAATTGGATTTTGGAAGCATTAAAGTTAACAAGGTTTTCTCTGCCCCAATTGGAAATAGTATTTAGATCAGAATTTAAGAGTTCTATGGCTTCATTACGTTTGTCGTTGAGGGATTGCTGGCTGGGGCGTTCTGAAAAACTAATGGAGTAGTGTAAGGTTGAGTCGTCTGCGTATGAATGGATGGGAATTAAGGTACAGTTAAGGAGATCATTTATCAAAATTAGAAAGAGAATAGGAGATAGGACAGAGCCCTGAGGAACTCCGGAGTTTATAGGGTGAGGAAGTGAACAATGGCCGTCCACAACCGCAGCTATGGAACGGCCGGAAAGGAAATTAGAGACAAAGGCACAGATGGAGGGATAGAAACCGAAGGAGGGTAGTTTAGAAATTAAAGATTTATGCCAGACTCTATCGAAGGCTTTCGATATGTCTAGTGCAATAGAAAAAGTCTCACCGAAGTCCCGAAAGAGGATGACCAAGAGTTAGTAAGATATGAAAGAAGATCACCAGTAGAGCGACCCTTAAGGAAGCCATACTGGCGATCTGAGAGCAGATTATGAGAAGAGAAATGCTTAAGAAATTTGGAAGCAAGAATAGTTTCAAAAACTTTAGAAAGACAAGAGATAAGAGCAATTGGACGATAGTTGGAGGGTTGAGAGCGGTCACCCTTCTTTGGGACAGGTTGAATGTGAGCAAACTTCCAGCATGAAGGGAAGACGTTAGAGGATAGACAGAGACGAAAGAGTTTGCCTAGGCAGGGAGTCAGCACGGAAGCACAGTTTTTGAGAACAACAGGAGGAACACCGTCCGGACCGTACGCCTTATTAGTGTTAAGCCCAGAGAGGGTAGAAAGTACATCTTTAGAAGAGATTAGGATATTAGGCATAAGTAAGAGAGAGGAGGGCGGAGAGGGAGGAATAGCACCGGAATCATCCAAGGTGGAGTTTCTAGCAAAAGTTTGAGCGAAGAGTTTAGCTTTGTCAGAGGAAGAAGTGATGGTTGTGCCATCAGAGTGGGAAAGGGGAGGGAAAGACGAGGAAGAGAAATTGTTGGAGAGGTTTTTGGCTAGATGCCAGAAAGCTTGGGAAGAGCTAGAGTTGGATCGTTCAGTGCATTTATTATTGATGAAAGAGTGTTTGGCAAGTCGAAGAACAGATTTGGCTTGATTCCGGGCAGAAACATATGAAGAATGAGAGTCTTGAGTTTTAAGGCGTCGGTACCGTTTGAATGCTTCCTCCTTATTGCGGACAGCAGTAGAACAGGCGTGAGTAAACCAAGATTTTTTAGCATTAGTCTGAGAGAAAGAGAATGGAATGTATGCTTCCATGCCCGATAGGATTACCTCGGTAATGCGTTCAGCACTCTCCGAGGGTCCTCGGCCATGGAAGCAGAAATAATTCCATGGGAAATCAAAGAAGTACTGCCGAAGAGCCTCCCAGTCGGCAGTGCCAAAGTGCCACAAGCGCCGCCGGCTAGGAGGATCGGGTGGCTGTACTGGAGAGATAGGACAGGTGACAGAGATAAGTTTATGGTCGGAGGAGCCCAAAGGAGAGAAAAGATCGACAGTATAAGAAGAAGGGTTAGAAGTTAGAAACAGGTCAAGAATGTTGGGCCGATCTCCGATGCGATCCGGGATACGGGTTGGTTGCTGAACTAACTGCTCTAGGTCATTTAGGATAGAAAAGACGTAGGCTTGTTCACCAGGTGGATCAGTAGTGTGAGAGAGGAGCCATTGGCGGTGGTGAACGTTGAAATCTCCTAAGATGGAGATTTCTGAGAAAGGAGAAATGGATAGAATGTGTTCCACTGTAGAGTTTAGATAGTCAAAGAATTTAGGAAAGTTGGTAGAGTTAGGGGAAAGATAGACAGCACAGAAATATTTAGTAAGAGAATGACAGGAAAGTTTGAGCCATAAAGTTGAGAATTCAGAGGAGTCGAAATCGGGAACACGAGAGCAAGTGAGTTTGTTGTGCACATATGCACAACATCCGCCTTTGGCTTTGAAACTAGGATAGAGAAAGTAGGAGGATACAGAGAAGGGGCTGCTGGATGTTGCTACAGACACCTGAGTTTCGGTGAGGAAGAGAAGATCAGGTTTGTAGGAGGAGAGATGGTGCTCAACAGAGTGAAAGTTAGAGGAAATTCCACGAATGTTGCAGAAATTAATAGAAAGAGTAACAGGCCGAGGTCCAGGTAATTGTGTGGGGTCGTCAGGGGATGGTCGGGTGGGTGAGGGGGCATTTATGGTCCCCCCCCTGGGGACTCCGAGGCTGGGCTAAAATTCATCATTTTGTGTTTTTTTAATTTTGGTGTGGAGGAATGAAGTGTGGTGTGCATGTTTAGTGTAGTGAAGTGGATAGGAGGAGGAGGTGTTTGTGAGAGCTAGCTGGATTGCTCTCAGTGTAAATGAGGCACAAAGAAAATCAGTAAGAGAGGCCAAGCAAATGAAACAGGAGTTCCAGCGACTCTTTATCACATGCCTATAACCTCACCTGGGTCTAGCCCTGATCGATTGGTGCCTACAATCTCCCCATCTAGGTTGCTCTTTACGATAAATTATATTAATATATACGATAAATTCATATATACTACATAAGACCATGACAATATTTCTTAATAGCATATTAGGCCTTTTATAACTTAACTTATTTACAATCTTATAATATACGATCTACTCGTCCTACGCCGGGCTACAGGAACGTCCGTGACGTCACAGAGACATACGGGATCACAAATGAGTCATATTCTATCGTATTTATACGATACACTCCCCCCACAAAAAAATACCTGAACCCCACCTTAAACTTAAAGTTGCCCAGAGGCTATCTTCTGACGCCACATGTCGACGGCGCCAGCAACAGCGCGTCTGGGACGCGTCCCGGTCTGAGAATGATCACCATCAGTAAGAGGTGAGTCGTTCCTTTGAGAATCCTCGGACCCTGCAATAACAGGTGGAGCATCAGATTGCAATGCGGAATCGAGCTCCAAAGCGTACAAACGTGCGATAGGACGAACAGTAGTTCCAGTGGCTGTCTTCAATAGCGCAATGTCTGCCCCCTTGTATACCTCCAACACGCGGCCCAATTTCCAGTATAAACGAGGACTATCTTCTTTAATTAAAACAACTTCACCAACTGTAGGTGCCGTTGGTCTACCAGAGGGAGTAACACCCCTTTCCCTCAATGCTAACAGATATTCATTAATCCACCGTTTTCTAAAATCTTCTTTTATCCCCGATATATACTGGTATCTCTTAGACACCGCTACCTCAGAGTACAACGAGGGATCCTCTAACTCTACTATAGATTGGAAATCAGATGGAAACGCAGTCAATGGTTTTCCATATAGCAAGTGAGCTGGCGTTAATGGTAGTGGTTCTTGCAGGTCTGTGTACACATATGTAAGCGGACGATCATTCACGACTGCCTCTATCTCTGTGAGGACTGTCGTCAACTCACTCTTCTTTAATAGAGCACATCCTACTACTGCTCTGAGTCCTGACTTTACTATGCCGACACACCGTTCCCACATTTCACCAAACCAAGGTGCTTTAACTGGAATGAACCTCCATTCGCACTTCTTCTCTCCCAAAAAAGTGATGATAATAGGATCACTACTCATATACTTTAGATATGTTGATGCTTAGACATAAGTGGGAGCATTGTCGCTAAGAATGAGTTGAGGGAATGAACGACGGGCACAAAACCGTCTAAACGCCAGCATAAATTCTTCGCTAGACATATTATCACATAGTTCTAGGTGTACCGCTCGAGACGTTGCACAGGTAAACAATAATATATAATGGATAAAAAACACCATCTGAGGAAGAGCACTTTATTGACAACGTTTCGCAGATAGCTTCATCAGGTCACTAACAAATGCTGGTACATAGGAGGCCTTAAATATCCGTCCAGACAGGTGGCGGGGGAGGAGAGCGAGGTGGGGGTTGGGAGGGACGAAGGAGGCAATATTATTATTATTGTTATAGTTATTTTTATTTCTTTGTACTAGTAGAGTTGTTACCCTGTACGCATGTTTGTATGTCTGTTTTTGCTAGTTCTTACTGATGTATTTGACCCATATATAGGCTCCGCCTCCCCTCCCCCCATGTTTCTGCCCCCTCCCTGTCCTGCCTCCTTCCTCCCTCCCAACCCCCACCTCCCTCTCCTCCCCCGCCACCTGTCTGGACGGATATTTAAGGCCTCCTATGTACCAGCATTTGTTAGTGACCTGATGAAGCTATCTGCGAAACGTTGTCAATAAAGTGCTCTTCCTCAGATGGTGTTTTTTATCCATTCTGTCTACTTTTCAAGTACCACTCAACAATAATATATAAACCTTCTCATGCTCTCTCGTCTTCAATGCCCTGTGTAATCTAATCCTACAGCTTGGAAAGGTTCTCCGTGCTTTACACGGCATTCAGGTAGAGGTGGAGCTGGTCCAGTTGCATACGGTTTACCTTTTAGTCTCTGGCATATTACACACTTTCTTACTACGCGTCGAGCTACTTGTCGAACTCTGGGTATCCACCATGTGAGACGTAAATTTGATATAATATGACATACCCCGTAGTGTTTTACTTCCCTAAGTGCACGTATGATCAATAGATCAGTAACGTGATGTCTTGTTGGCATAAGTATAGGGCGGTATGTGACGTCAGTTACACCCGACCACTTCAGGAGACCTTCACGCCTGATGAGGCCATTGTCTAGGTGCAACCTTAGTTGGCGCACTATATTAGGCATTAATGTCTTATTCGAGCTTTGCAAGGATTCTAATTCATTGGAAAAGGTTTCTACTTGAACCCATTTGATCAAAGTTACTTCAGCTGCTTTAAATTCACGAGCATCAATGTTGTGACCCTTGTTGCAGAGTTGGCCCGTTACTTTAAGCTTGATATTGGATACATATCGCAATACCCAAGCGACAACTCTGACTAGTTTATTATAGTCACCGAATCTTGCCCACTCTATGATTGGACCCGGTGGCTCATTTGGTTGGGCTGTAACTGCTACTGTTTCCAGTGGCAGAAGTCCCTCACCAACAGCATGCCAAATCGTCCATTCACTTTCATGGAGCAGCCACTTTGGACCATGCCACCACAATTCGGACTTCACTAACTGGCTAGCCGTTATACCCCTAGTTATGAGATCACTAGGGTTTTCTTTTGTAATTACATAATGATAAGCAACGTCGGGCAAAAGGGCTCTAATCTCATCTACCCTATTCCTCACATAAACTGGCAGAGACTTCTTGCTATGTATCCAGTTGAGTGCGACCTGACTATCGCACCATACGTGAATGATTTCAATGTTTAACTCGCTCTCGTATGCTGCGCGTACATGTTGCACCAGACGTGCTAAGAGCAGCATGGCAGTCAATTCCATTTTAGGGATAGTTACCCTTTTGACCGGGGCTACCTTGGCCCGGGCTGTAACTAAATGTTCCCCAAATGAAGTAACGACATATATGGCTACCCCGTATGCCGTGGCGCTAGCATTGCAAAACGTGTGTAACGTAACGTCACCGAACGCCGCCACTTTACGAGGTATAGGTTTAGTATATAGAATGGCATACTCATTCAACAACAATGTCCCTTGGTCATTCAGGTCTTCGGGCAAACTGTCATCCCATCCTATTTTACGTCTCCAAACTTCCTGCATTAGAATCCTAGCTCTTATGGTAACGGGTAATGCTAAGGATCCCAAAGGATAAAAAAATTGCGCAACTTTGCTCAACAGACTTCTTTTTGTGTGCTGAGCAAAAGACCTTGTTTGAAACGTTAGTATGTCATGTTTAGGTTGCCAGATCATCCCCAAATTTCTGGACTTTTCCTGGTTATGAGATGCTGTACCGTCCACCTGTATCAAACTCTGAAGATCTTCACTATTAGTAACCCAATCGTGGAGAAATAAATGTGCATCCGCAAACAATCTGCGTGCTTGCCAGTATGTATATAACAAATCATCCTGACTATCGCTAGAACCCTGCAAATTGTCTATATATAATCCGCGAGATCGTTTACTTGTGTCCTCATGAGTATCAGCTAGATGTTTTTTGATTGTGGCATTTAACAAAAATTGTGAACACGTGGCCCCAAAGAGTACAACCCGAAAACGGTATATTATGACCGGACTTTCAGAGTCGCTAATGTCGCTGAACCAAAGAAAGCGGGTAACATCTCTATCTTCCTCCTTTAGCTTGACCATCAAGAATGCTTTCTCGATGTCACTGGTATAGGCGTACTTCCCCAGCCTAAACCGCAATAGATGTTGGGACAGGTCCAACACCATGGACAGGTCCTGTCAACAGGCAGTCATTTAGACTGGGTTGTTGACCTTGATGGGCAGAGCAGTCATACACCACCCGTATTGGTGTGGTGACGCTGTCTTTTCTTACCCCATGATGGGCCAGATAGTAAACCTACCCTTCTTAATCCGTTCCTTGACATCGACTCTCTCAATAAAGCCCCTATCTTCATAACTCCGAAATACATCGTCATACGCCTGGCGGGTGCTCGGTTCGTTAGACAATTTCCGCTGTAATGCGCGCAAGCGACCTAATGCCAAACCATAGTTGGTAGGCAGGCTTATCTCACTGTTCGTCCAGGGTAAACTAACTTTATATTGCTTGTCTGAGGCACAGTAGCTCACAGACTCGTCAAACCTTTGTAGCGCAACTTCCGAGTCATAATCAGTCTCCATAGGATTAATGCCTATGTGATCCAATCTCCACAGTCGTTCCAGGTCGAACTCGGCAGCCATCTTAGGGTCACTAGGTTGGGAATCCTCCCTTCCCAACTCCTCTGCCATGGTTACATTGACTCTTAATATCGAGACCGTGTCGACCAGGACCTTTGACTGTGCAGTATGCACCTTTCCGCTCATACAATATCCAAATTTAGTGGGGATTAAAATTACACCACACATCTTTTTAAATCCAGGGTATACTACATCATAATAATGATCCACACCAAGTAGAACATGCACCTCACTCTGATTTCCCATGGGATCTGACAAGTTAACCCGTTTGCTATGTAATGCATGTTCCACCTTCTTCACTCCTACAGATACATATTCTGGTAGGGTGTGTACTACGATACATGTCATAAAGTACCGGTTTTTTCGGTAGAAATATGAAATCTCTGCTATCTCGTAGTCTTGTTTGTCAGTAACCCCTGTGAAGCCCTGCAATCGAAGAGTCTCAGCCCCTACGATTCGGTGCTTCAGTCCCACTAAGACGGACCTCTTTATAAAGGAACGTTGAGACCCTTGATCTAGAAGTACCCGACAAACTTTGTTACTGTCTTTACCTTCCATGGGAATCTGTATTGTGGGCAATATAGTGGTGTCTTGCGTGCTACCTAGTGTCACAGTTGTAGTACCCTCTGGATTGACGTCTTTGACTTTATCTGCCGTAGGACACAACTTATCAAAGTGATGTCCTTTGCAGTGGCGACAGGGCCTTAAGTATGTAGCAGTAGATTGTCCCTGCTTACCATGTTCCTTACTTAGACAACCTACACATAGCTTCAATCTTTTCGCCTGTGCTAGTTTTGTCTCATTTGTTGGGTATTTTACACAGAAACTCCATTTATGTTTGTTGTTACATAGCTTATATAGAATCTGAGCAGGTTTCTTATACGTACCCTCTTTCTTTTCTTTAGTCCCCACTGTCATGCTTACAGTTCCCCTCATCTCCACATTCTCACTCACTCCCGACACATACATTCTCCCTTTGTTCAACTGTAGATTGCCAATTTCCTTACTGAACTGAGTTTTGAACTCCCCCAGATCAATTGATCTAACCCTGTCAAGTATTGCCATAGGAAGCTTCTGACGTAAGATAATGACTATCATTTCCTGTGTGGTGAGCCCTAGGGTGTCTAGCGATCGAGTATGGCACTCCATATTTGCCCTAAGATTTGCTAACTCCTCAACCTTTTACTGTGGTTCTGCGAGCTTTAACAAGGCAACGACATGGGCCATCTTCAACTGCTCTTGATCCCCGTATGTGGACTTTAATAATTGTACTGCCTCAAGATAACTATCACCCACTACCGCAAAACCCTCTATAAAAATTAATGTAAGGCTTCTCCTTCCATTTGTCCCTTCAGGTAGTGAAACTTGCGGACATTATCCAAAGAGGATTCATGAACTGTAGACCGAAATACATCCCAAAAAGCTAACCACACAGTCAATTTGCCCCCAAATGTAGGAAGATTGAGCTTTGGGAGGTGTACAGTGTGTTTTGGGTCAGCCCTTCTATGGGCCTCATTCTCGCCTCCCTTCTTACTTGCAACAGCACGCTGTAATATGTGCTTCGCTCTAAAGACAGGTTCATCATAGAGGGCGCGATTATCACACTCTGTAACTATCTCTTCCTCCTCTGTCATGCCTGCCACAATCACCTCACTCAGAGCCATAATACGACCGTGGGTAGCCTGGACGTTTTCTAATCTAGCTTCCAATTCCTCTAGGTCAGCAGTAGTGATGAAAGTGTTGACATCTACAATTAGCCTATTTAATACTCCCCGAAGTCCCGCCCTTTGATTTTTAGGGGCCTTGATCAGCACCCTACCCGACGGTGTCTCTTCCTGTTTACTCATTTTGCATGTAAGCCTATAGGCTATGTATCTAAATGTTACAAAAACAACGGAAAAATAGTAGTCTAGTTAAGAGACGCCGACCGGCGGACTTCTATGTTATAGAGAAATAATAGTACACAATATAGCAATACTTACTAAAGGGTCATATTGAACAAAAAAAATGTTAGGTCAGGTCATATGTCACAGGAAGTCTGAAATGTAAAATAAAATTATTGGGGGAAGATGATGGGTGGGCTGCAGGACTTAGGCAGGTGCTACGATGTGACCCTGCATTCCGGCTCTAACCACCGCTTGGCTAGTCCTACCAGATTATCATAGAGTTGTTCCTGCATCCTGTTATATGTCCCCTTATATCCCCTTATATCCCGCCTTAAAAATCCCTTACTGGTAGCTAATTCCCGGGTCTGGGCACCAATGTGGTAAACTATCAATGGAAGTTAAATATTACTAAGCTATAATGAATCAAATCAAATCAATCTAAATTAAAACTACTCTATATCTAAATTTAATTCAATCTGAAACAAGCTAATTTATAGCCAAAGGTCTCACATAATAAATTTATATATAGGGTAAAGTTATAAGGGTTAATATTAGCCAGGAATTAACTCACCAATAGTTCCACGTGGCAATAAGGCAAGGGAGAATGTTTATCCAATATGGCGGACAACGGGGAACGAGACTTCGGTCCCGAGACTCGAGTCAAGTGAAAGAAAGAATAAATGATTACATGGGAATGGACATGAATATAATGCTTATCTGTCAGTCAGTCATGGCGTCGATGAGAGCGTCGTGATGGTGTAGCTGTTTGTATTGCTGTCAGTATATTGTGATTAGAGGCACAAAAGCGCGATCAACTGAGGGCGGAAAATAGATGTTAACTGGTCTGTGTTCGTGAAGGCTCTGGTGTTCCTCGGAGGCACACCTTGCTGCCTTGGCAAACGCCAGGAGCCAAAATTATCGTACCGCATCTAGGTTGCTCTATACGATAAATTATATTAATATATATATATGATAAATTCATATATACTACATAAGACCATGGCAATATTGCTTAATAGCATATTAGGCCTTTTATAACTTAACTTATTTACAATCTTATAATAATACGATCTACTCGCTGGGCTGCAGGAACGTCCGTGACATCACAGAGACATACGGGATCACAAATGAGTCATATTCTATCGTATTTATACGATAACTATATTCACATGTTCTTATTTTAGGCACATTATGTTTTCATTCGTTAAGAGAAGAATTAAGTTCCTCGAATAATTATGAAATGATGAAGATGTAATACAGCGTATTATGTATGTTATGTAAAATGTTCATATTGATGAAGAACTATTGTCTTCACAATAATAATCTTTAAATTGTCCAATGTTCATGTTGATGAAGACCTATTGTCTTCAAGATAATAATCTTTAAATTGTCTAACATTCTATTTCTTTAATACCATTGTGCTTGCTGAGAATGCCAACATGATACTATAATACCGCCACTATATAATTATACAAAACAAATGTTACATAGAGTAGATGAAGCACTTCTCTTATTTTCTCCCACAACATAATATTCACATGTCTTTTCATTACCACACTACCTTCCTAATAAACAAAACACATCATCTTCCTGTAGGTATATATAAACTTCACTAAGTTTTCATTCCTTATTATTTCATTTGCGCATCTCTCCCTTCACTGTAACGTATGTCAACAAACACTCGCCAGCAGTACCAACATGCACTAGCCGGGAATACCAACCCCTCGGAATACGTGCTCGCGTAGATATACTCTTATATAGTATTGAGAACCATCTTTATTACTTTTTCTACGATAATAGGATAACCGATCTATTAATATCATTCTGTATATTCATCGAAACTTGATAAAATACTTTCTAATATTGAATACCCTGATGCGCATCCAGACCTTCACTTCTTCCTTTGTTACCTGCGTTCCTGGGATTCCCCACCTAAAATTTAAAGCCCCGAAAACTTAACCACAAACAAAAGTTATATTTTCCCGACAACCTCATAACTCTGTTCTTTTCTAGGACATGAAGAATAAGCCTTCACTCAAACCGTTTTCATATAAAATACCACCTTTGTATAATACTCCCTTATCATTGAGTTATTTATCAAATAAGTAGCATTGACCTCACGTTAGAGCAAGAAGGACTCTCTATCCTAAAAGAGAGTGCACGCCTGCGCCCTTGCTACCTTCAAAGGGTGAACGGGTACCCCTCAGTAATCGTCAACACTATGCCAGACAAATCTGAGAGGAGTAAGCAATTTTGAGGCTTCTTATAACTGGCATACCAAGTAAGAAACCTCAAGATTACCCTCCCACTCAGTTGGATATAACGGCATGCCGAACATCTACTTGTCTGAGGAGTCAAAAATCCTATTAAGGGATCGTTATTGATTGTGGCATGCCATCGTTAACATCGATGCCTCTAATAGGCTGTACTTTCTGTAGTAAAAATTGAAGTAGCCAGGCCTGCCTACGCTTCAACATTTTATTAATGCAGATACGGTAACTGTATCCTATTAACAGGATCTGTGTTATTGTGTGGCATGCCAACAATTGACATAGAGACCTTTTCTAGGTTACGTGTCCTATTGGAAGGATCTCTGTTATTACTGGCATGTCAGTGACTAACATAGACGCCTTTAATAGGTTCTACTCTTAACACCCGTCGGACGGGGCCGTTTGTAGCATCTACTACCTGCCAAGCGGGCAGATTTACCCTAAACGAGCTTCATTCCATGCTCTTTTTCATGCATAAACAAGAGCCAGAGCGTAATACAATTATGTATCCGTGAAAGGGCAATAATTGAGCTTTCCAATGACACCTGAACCATCCTTGCACAACCACGGGTTGTCTTGCAATGATGTTGCAACGCGAGTATAAAAACCCTAAACTACGGTTATTTCCTTACATATTTCCCTGTCTAGGGAGGCAGTGGATGTGGATGAGTGTGGAGGAGGGACCAGTCGCGGTACGGGAGCCGTGCCGAACGGTCAGAGCCCACCCGCGCTCCTCCCACCGCTCGGACTCTCTCTCAGAGCCAATTATGTGCTCAACATTGCATTGGACTTAAGTCGGCCCCGCCATTTAGTCCTTGGTTCTCTTGACCGCCGCAAGTCGGGCCCCGATAGACAAGGGTTAATAGTGGAGAGTTGAAAAAAATCAGGACTGCCTTACTTTCAATATTCTATTATTAAAAGTTAACACACCACAAAGTATCCTAGTCCTAGGATCTTTGTTATTGTATGGCATGCCAAAAATTAACCCGGGAACGGCGAGAACACTCTTAAGAGGTTTTACTGGGCAACAGCGAGAAAGCTCTTAAGAGGGAAGGCCTAAAAAAAACATTTTAAAAGGCCCCAGTATCACTTAAAACATTTGTTTTTTCGTTAATACCTCACATCACTCCTCCGCATCCCCTCCTTCCCCCCCCCCCCCACCTCCCTTCAATTATCACCTATTTTCCCTGTTATTCCCTAATTCATTGGTATATTTTCGTGCTAACATTAGCAAGCTGGTTGCAGGCTGTGGTTATGTGCCTAGCGAGTGTGTTAGCAGAGGTAGACTGTGGGGTGGGACTCTCAGTCATGCTCCAGAGCTCACGAGGGGAGGGGTTGCCTCACTGTGCTCCACATTTCATAAATGGGCCGCTCCATGTTTATTCGCGATTTTGACCAGAAAAATTATATTCCCAGTTGTTTTATTTTTGTTACAGGTTACTATCTTCATAGTAAAGGTAAAATAGGTGCATATGAATAAGTAATAACGATATTTATCGTAAAATGACGATCATAAGCAGGAATGGAGCCTAATATTGCCGCCCAGAAGTGTGGTGTTCACTACACATAGCTCGTGCTTACCGGGTTAATATAGAGACCTTGGCTAAGGTATTGTGTCCTACTGAAAGGCACTCTAACTCCTCACAAGAGATCTGGACTGCCACAATCTACTGTGCGGGTAAGGGCTTGCGAGACACCCTCTCACGGGCACTCTGCACAAAGTCCTAGGCGTACTCAACCTGTTGGCATGCCACCCAACTAGTACAACTAAAAGGTTTAAACACCGCACCCCACCTTCTTCCAAGAGACTTGGACTGCCACGGTCACTTGGAGAAATAAGGGCTTGGCGAGATACCTTCACAGGCACTCTGCATATACAAGTCCTAGGTGCATTTTATCTATGGCATGCCATTAGACTTTGCAACTAAAAGGTTTAAACACTGCCCCGGATTCCTTGAACCTCTTATAAGAGTCAGAGGCAGACGAGAAAGACACTTCCACAGTCTTCTCGCGTTAGCCCGATATAGTGCTATTTCGTCATGACCGAGGCACTATATTAAAGACTTCACTCCAAGAATACCTTAACGGAATTTCATCAACGGTTAATATAACGGTCAGGATAGACAAGTATTCTTACCAAAGCTATAGGCTCTGAATACTCTAGCGTTAGTCCGATGTGGTGTCCAACTGTTTTATTATAGTTTCGGAGCCACATTCAAGACCTCAAGCCCATTAACCCATCTGTAAACTACTTCACACGACCGGTCACCCTAGACAGCCCACGGAGACTCAGAAGACTACAAGCAGCAACTGAATTCAGTAACTATGAAAATCAACCTTGGAAAAGTGAATTATGTTGATACCAAATGACGAGGTAAAAAGTGAATCAGAGTCCCTCGATACTAAGATATTGAGAAATACCAGTGCGCACGGTATATGAAGAAATAAGTTAGAGTTTATATATAGCTTAAAACTCTGCCAAATTCCTAATATCCAGAAATAAAGTTAGAGTCCCTCAAATCTCTTATTTTGAGGTAAATCATCAAAAGTGTTAAGTAATGTGAGTCTATAGAAACAGGCTCGATATTTAAGTGTACAAGTGTTAAGCTAAGAATTAGTACACGACTCTCGACTCTACAAGGAATTTCTGATTAAAACCCAAATAAACCAAATTTGAGGATGTATTGACTCTGCCATAATTCCGACCAGTGATAAATAAGTTAGAGTCCACAAGCATCTTATTTTGAAATAAATCATTTCAAGTGTTAAGAACTCGAGTCACTAGAAACCGACTCGATATATATGTGTATCCGTGTTAACCTAAGTAATAATACACATTACTTGACTCTAAGTGAATTTTAGATTAAAATCCAAATAAGCACAAAAATTCATCACTATCGACTCTGCCATAATTGTCATCATAAGCCAAATAAGTTAGAGTCCACAATTCTCGAATTTTAAGATTTAACCATATACACCAGTGCGCAAGGTGCTTATAGTGTATAACATCTTACTATATTAACTCTACCTAATCTCATCAAAAAATATAACTACTTAAACAGATTTGAACATTAAGTAGTCATTAGGTAATTCGACCAATTTCCAATGGTATCTTTCCCTACGCAGATACCTAGATCTTGATTACTGTTAACTGAATAGTAACTGAATATCTTGAATAGAACTGAGCTCCATCTAGATCCGTGATCGTGCTAGCAGAATAATAATTAGTTGCATTCCTATAGTTCTCATGTTTAGCACATTCTTATTTCTATATATATATGTATTTAGAGTGTAAGTGAAATAAACTGTTACATAAACTATATTTTGTTGTTATACATATCCTCTATTGTATTCTTTGCATGTAACTGTATGAACTCTGACATCCCAGTCTCGAAAGAACTCACCTCACCCAATAGTTAAACCTGAATAAAATCAGGGCATAACATTAGTAATATACCGTAGTAATATTTGATGAACAAACAGTATACAGCATAAGTTATTCAAAATATATAATCATATATATATATATATTTTTGTTTTTGTCTACAATAATAATTTTATGATTTTGCTGGAAGCTGTTTTTCATACATTGCCTTATCTCGCTCAAATCTATGACTGTTTATAGACTGAGCCTCCTTGTTTCCTAGAGGGCATTCTAAATAAAATCGTCTAATGTTAGCCAGAACATAGTGAGAATAAAAAAAAAATCATAATACTAAAGGGGTAAACGAGTGGGAAGTAATGAAGTGGAGGCCCAACATATACGGCCGAGAAAGGGTATCTTTGGGAGTCTATTGGGTCCCATTGGGGTAGGGACCAGGATGGATGTAGAAGAGGCCTTGATACTCGATGGACCAGATCCTGAAAACACAATTTTTTTTTACCATTAAAATGTAAAACTTGCAAACTAAACAAACCAACATTGGGACAAGGACAATATAAAGTCAAATTAAATTATCAAAATCGCTATGTGGAAACAACGCTTACTAAAATGAAAATTATTAAATAAAAGAACACAATCCACCACATAGGGTGTACATTACTACATGAGCAAGTTAATCTGTTTCCCAAGCAAACTAATCGCACATATAACAACGCACTATCGTCACGTTAAAGGAAGTAGTCAAGTTTGGGAAGTCCGGGACGTTCTGGCAAATTTTACTAAACTCTGCATGAATAAAGAAACTACATGTTAAATGTCAAAATATTATTTAAAATCAAATTTGCAACATCGAAGAGGTATGGTAACTCATTGTTGAAGGTTATCTTGTTGAAATAAAATCACAACAATATAAGAAAACTATATTGCATATTATAGTTGAAGCTAAAATCTCTCTCTGATGAAGACGATACGAGGAAAGTGCAAAAGGGGGTGGGGATATGAATAATATGGAGGTATCAATCGTGTCTATGACTTTTTTTTCCAGAGAATGCCAACCAGCCCCGCACAGTAACTGGTCTACTGCCATTGCCGTCGGCTTGGTGTCAGGAGAAGTTGGGTGGCTATGTCCTGGACGAGTCTATGATATGTACCACAACTAACCATGGTGGCAGCATGTGTCCTGTGAGTAGTTTGGGTTTCATATTAATTTTTCACTTAAGTACTTTTCGGGTTCTTGGACAACTCAACCAATATACCATGTCAACCAATAGATCTTAACAGTGCCAACTCAACCGTGGTAAGCTAAACCAGTGCCAACTTAAAGTAAATTGTAAACATTGTGTGTCCATACTTAACAAAAATGGCATATATAAAAAGTATTTCAATCGTTAAGTGTTCCAATTACTACACAAACGATTGAAACACTTTGTATGGGTATCATTTTTGTTACAATTAACCCCTGTCCAACGGGGATGTTTGTAACTTGTACTACCTGGCAGGCGGGCATATTTACCCTAAATGAGCTTCATTCCATGCTCTTTTTCATGCATAAACAAGAGCCAGAGCATAATACAATTATGTATCCGTGAAAGGGCGATAATAGAGCTTTCCAATGACACCTGAATCACTCTTGTATGACCACGGGTTCTCTTGCAACGATCGTGCAACACGAGGGGAAAAACCCTAAAATACGGTAATTTCCCGAGTTTTTTCCTGGTCTCGCGAGGCCGTGGATGTGGAATGTTGTGTTGGGGAGCTCAGTTGCGGCACTGGGTCCGTGCCGAGCGGTCAGAGCCTGTCTATCGTCCTCCCAACGCATGGACTCTCTCTCAGAGCCGATAATGTGCCGACCAGGAAAAAACTTGGGAAATTACCGTATTTTAGGGTTTTTCCCCTCCTAAGGAATGGTGTGGTAAATCTGCCAACATGGTAGTCTCCCCACTCTACACCCCCTCCCTCCTTCCCTCTCTTCGGATAGCTTCCGAGGTTTATGAAACAGCAAGGATAATATAAGAAAGGATGGGAACGTGTGATGTCACAGTTCTGATATTAGTGAACCGCTCGCACGAGAGACGGCAGCCCGATTGCAAGAGAAAATGAGAGGGTGCCTACACTGCCTAATAATTCATAATATTCCCTACCTTGTACTATGAACGCTTTGAATAATCAATTCATCGTTAACCACAGACTCTGTAAACATGACAGAGTTAAATAGACATATCTAAGGACTACTGCAAAGGCCAGATCATTATGAAATTGTCGTCATGATGAGGAGGTCCAGAGACAAGCCTCCTCTACCGCCGCCATTGTTGTTGTGTGACTCAGAGTTGCCAACGTCAAACAGGCTGGGATCACTCCCCAACAGAATATCCCTAGATGCTATAATTATACCCTAACCTCCGGGTTTCGTCAAAATGCCCAATTTGCATACACCAGGGGCGGGATACTCAAAGAATCTCATGGAGCTCCTATGGTGCCGTATCTCACAGATTTCACCTTAGCACCCCCATGTGCCCTTCTGAGCCCACACTCATAGCTTTCCATATGGGCAGCTATCTTGGAATAGATGACTGGATGCCGCCTTAGCTAATGGATCCTCCAGGGGGTTCCATAAGTCCATTAAGGTGAAATCTAGACTAAATAAACTGTAAACGGAGGGGCTGATAACATGATAGTACCCATACCACCTTTTGACTGGGCCTGACAAGAGCAGCAGACGACGGACTCTGTGTTGACAACTTATATTCGCTGTTAGGCTAAAGCAAAAATTGAAAAATATAATTTGAAAATTACCTTATAAATGCTCTCCCACAGCATTTTGTGTAATATATGCATAGGCTATGAAGTGGATGGCCACCCCTTCGGGTATCACGGCATCAGGCAATAGATAGATAGATATATGAAAATGGATTCTGAAAATTTGGATAGAAAATAATAAGTAATAATGCTGCAAGTTCGAACTAATGAAAATTACCCTAGACTTTAACAATACACTTACCGGTTTTATTCATCTCCCTTTTCATCTTGGCTGCCTTATTCTTCGCTTCTGATCTGAAGTCTCTGATTTTTGTTCTCATGTCACTTGTAGATCTTCTTACCCTGCTTACATTATTCACAGCCTGAGTTATAATGTCTCAGGCGCACTCCTTTACTTTAACCCTCTCACGACCATATGACGCAGAGGTTGCCAGATTAGCAATACTAAATAGAGTTCTCTCACTCTTATAATAACCTCTCCAAAATTAGTTTTCTGCCCACAGCTAACTCAAAGACAACTGCACAGGTTGAAGTAACTAAACTAAAGGTTTCTAAATACCCCTGATGGTAACAAAGGCTTTAAAGTATCCCTAATAGGCTCAAAATTGCATCAAGAATGTGAGAGGGTTAACTGTTATTTCATTTGTCAGAGACCCTACAATTATTCGTTTACAATAATGGGAAATCAGCATGGGCGGGATACTCAAAGAGCTTCAAATGTTACAGCGATATCGATGCCATAGCGGTCTTCTGGCGCCTACCACTATGGCATGGATATGGCGTTATAGTTAAGGTGAATTTTCGCAAAGTTTTATAAACGCCTTAAGTGGTCCTTAACTCACTATGGTGAGATAGCGCCAGATCTCACTCAGCCAATCATGAGAGTTCCTTTTATCCCGGTGTTCTTAAAGGAATGAAACGAAAGGGAGGAATTCAGCCAATCACAAGTGGAGAATACCACCCCCACAGCAACAGCTGATTTCCCATTATTGTTAACACACGCAAGTGGAGTTTATCTATCCCTAGTGCCGTTATATTTAATTGTACACGCTCATTACTTACTTGTTATTGATATGTAATTACAGTAGTATTTTGGTACCGTACTTAATTAGGTTAGTTAGGTTATGGTTATTTAGAAAATTACACAGCACATCCATGCAAACATACCGGTAACAGCGATGAGGGTACACCCGTGACCCCAACACTTTTAGAATTATTAGGTTTTTATAATGTTTTTTTATGATTGTTTGTATATAATCATTTAAAATAGAATAAACCTAATCTAACCTAAACACACCAGTGTACTTAGGTTAGGTTAGATTAGGTTGTTTGGTTAGGTTATTTAAATAGTGCCATGCTAAAAAGACAAACTGACAAAATACATTAACTCATTCAGTACCGGTGACATTTCAATTATTTGATTTCAGCTACATTTAGACGATTTTATGAAACGCAGGAAGGATAAATGGTAGCTAAAAGGATAAATTGATATAGTTTGTAGCCTTTTAATGGGTAGACGTCCTTCCTAATCTGAATAAAATCGTCTAATAATTACCAAATATAATGAAAAATACGTAGCCGGTATAGAAGGGGTTAACCCCTTCTGTACCGGTGACGTCTATTTAATTTTACTCTGGCTACTATTAGACGATTGTATTCAGTATAAAAAGGGCCTCCTGCAATTAACAGGCTTCGAACTATCTCACTTAACACTTTTTACTACCACAGATCCTTCTTAAACTGCACATCGCCTAAATATAGCTAGAATAAAATTCCAAAGACGTTGCCAGTACGGAAGTGGTTAAGGGCTATGCTTAACTTTAATATTAAATTTGCGAATATAAGTTGTCAACACAGAGTCCGTTGTCTGCTGCTCTTGCCAGGCCCAGTCAAGTGGTGGTATGGGTACTATCATGTTATCGGCCCCTCCGTTTACAGTTTATTTAGTCTAGATTTCACCATAGTGGACTTATGGAACCCACTGGAGGATCCATAAGCTTGGGCGGCATCTGGCCATCTTTTCCAAGATGGCCGCCCACATGAAAACTTTGAGTATGGGCTCAGGAGGGCACATGGGGGTGCTAAGGTGAAATCTGGGAGATATATGGCACCATAGGAGCTCCATGAGATTCTTTGAGTATCCCGCCCCAGGTGCACATACAGTATATGAAGGAGTATCTAATAAGGAGAAACAACCGAGGTATTTTGATTGTATGCCCCACGACAGTGATGCTACCAAATCCCTATTACGCACGCGGAACTGACCGTGTGACGTCACGCTTTCATCTCTCCTGTTTGTGAAACATGTTCTGAATAATATGAAGTGCCACATTGCCACATATGATAAATCCTTCTCCTGGAGAGGAACAAAGCTTCTGTGGGCAATATTACCACCACAAACTACAGGGGTGGCAAAAGTTATGCGAATATGATATATATATATATATATATATATATATATATATATATATTGTTACGAGGGGAGGCTGGGGGGAAACAGATGCTCAAACAGACTAGCCCACAGCACTGGCAAAAAGACAATTCAGTAGCAAAAAGACACCAATGCTGTAGACCTGCACCCAACACTGCCCACCGCACTATACCAACCCTGCAACAGACACGCTCTTAATATCTGACTCAAACACCAAGACATGCAGGTTCTCTAGGAAAAATAGTTATCTTCCTCTTTGCTCTATTTACCCCTAAAGAGCAGCGCCCGGCTATAGTCGGACAAGAGAACCAAGGACTATGTGGCGGGGCCCGGCTATAGTCGCATGCAATTTTTAGCACATTATCGGCTCTGAGAGAGAGACGAGCGGTGGAAGGAGCGTAGGTCGGCTCTGACCGTTCGGTACGGGTCCCGCGCGGCAACTGACGGGACATCCCCTCCACACACATCCACACTCACTAACTCGCTACACAGGGAATTATGTAAGGAAATTACCGTATTTTAGCGATTTTGCCCTTCGGTTGCACGATCGTTGCAAGAGAACGCGTGGTCGTAGAAAAATGGTTCTGGTGTCATTGGAAAGCTCAATTATCGCCTTTTCAGGGATACATAATTGTATTACGCTCTGGCTCTTGTTTATGCATGAAAAAGAGCACAGAAATAAGCATGTTTAGGGTAAAACCACCCGCTTGGCAGGTAGTAGAAGTTACCGCCTAGGCCGCTCGTTGAGTGTTAAAGCAGTAACAAGGAGACACAATTTTTTTTTTTTATGGTCCCCGAGTCTAGTCCATAGTGCGTGTAATATGCAAGAGAACTTCTAAGGTTATTCTATACTGCACCAACAGTACCTAACCATACCACTACTAGACTCCCAGAACACTCTATATCATGCCTAATCACTTAGGATTTTTTTTTTCTTCTATATTCCAACTACTCCCTCTCGGGCATAGGCTGATAGCCTTTACACTCAACCGCTGAACACGGTGAGGCCCGTGAGGTCTTGCTCCAGTCTAGGGAGTGAGACATGCGAAGCTGCACGGCTCGAAGCAACTCCATCTCTGAAGCCGCCTCGCTTCTGCGCTTCACAGTCTCATCCCCACAGACTCGGACCCTCACTCTCAGAACGCCACCTATTGAGCAATTAAGTCAGGAATTGAGAACAATACAAAGCAAAAACCCATGGAAAGTCCAGTACAATAAACTTCTGGGCCAAGCCTATTATCCCTAGCCTATGTCCTAATAATACACCGAGTGGCTCTCTTCAGCACAGCACGGCGGTGGTGTTGTAAGGGATAAACAACTTTAATGACTTATCGCTTACAACATCATCTGGGGTTAGCTCAATACACCCGAGTACAATGGGGACAACCTCACCTAGTAACAGGCTCCACCCCTAGTCCCTGACTGCACCAGATGTATTGTTGCTAAAACTACACAAGGCCCAAGGGTTGTTATCCTGGGGAAGTTAGATGCTGGCCGCCACCCATAAAGGGTTGGATAAGACCCGAGTCAAAGGTTGCTGTGTGGTGGAAAAAAGGCTTAGCCTACCATAGCACACACCCAGCAACCTCTGGGCTCAAAGGCCTGACAAAAACAGAAATAAACAGTCCAGCCACCCAATCCCCCCAGTGATATCAACCATGAATGATATGCACATTTAATAATGGTACAACAATGCAGCAGAATAATGAAACAGAAATAAGAAACCAGTGTAGAAGCTTATACACTAAGATTTCCAAAGAAGCATGAATGCAGTGATCAATATTAAACTAAAGATGTTACAACAAAACAATATGCTCAATACTGTATGACTCCAGCCCCTGCTATGCACCAATCAAATGACGAACAAAAAGAAATATGCGGTATTCAAGGGAAACTTAAGAAATAAGCCTAACCAACACCAAACAGAGATGTTGTCAGAACGAGAGGTAAGACTGGAGTAATGGTGGGACCGTGGGAACATTCACTCGAGGGTCCCCAGCCGTGAGAAGTGAGAGCTCCAAGCGTCACAAAATTGCATAATTATACTAGGCACTTGTGCTCTCATTAACAACACATAAATGATCACCTAAATACAAGATATCAGTGTGCAAAATTATGATAACGAAACAATCCCCCAAGGGCTGAACAAAAGAAGTAATTATACTCATGGCAGCTAAAGAGATCGCTAGCCTCTCTACCAGGCCCCTCACATGGTAACATGACGTCACTGCTGGACACGAGGGATACAGGGAGCGAGAGAGAGGAAACATGGCTCTCTCCCAATATGACACGTCACACAGGCAATGTAAATTATTATAACACAAATACAACTGAACTGAGGTTATAATAAGTTCAGGGGAATGTGACAATATATATATATATATATATATATATATATATATATATATATATATATATATATATATATATATTTTCTTTAATACATACGAGGTTGAAAGAAATGGCATTTTCTGCGTTGGAAATTTTATTATTCAAAGTTTCTAGGTCTCTGATGAGTTTTCGCTGGGTGGCAGGAAGTAGATGAATGAGATGAGCAAAATTCATGGTGGTACAGGGTTACATTAATGTACATGATGATACAGGATATACGACGCGTTTCACTGGACAACCAGCATTATTAAGTAAGGATAGAATGATATAAAAGGTAAACAGGAAGGGTCATTCTATCCTTACTTGATAATGCTGGTTGTCCAGTGAAACGCGTCGTATATCCTGTATCATCATGTACATTAATGTAACCCTGTACCACCATGAATTTTGCTCATCTCATCCATCTACTTCCTGCCACCCAGCGAAAACTCATCAGAGACCTGGAAACTTTGAATAATAAAATTTCCAACGAAGAAATTACCATTTCTTTCAACCTCGTATGTATTAAAAAAATTTATTACCTGGCTTTACTAACATATATATATATATATATATATATATATATATAGTATATAATTATGTTCTGCACTAGATAGTCGTACTATTAATGTTGAGTACCATGCTGCCTTAGGCCAAGTTATTTTTATCTATCTGTCTATCTGTTGACGGACGCCGTGATCCCCAAAGGGGTAACCACGAACGAAATGCCCACATGCACCTCTGTCCCCAGTCAGTCGACGCCCCTCCTCCCATCCAGCACCGCTTTCATGCATATACTTCTTAACTCCATCCTTCCACCTCTCCCTCGGTCTACCTCTCTCTCTCTCTGTCCTTCCACCTCACTCTTGTACACTCTCTTAATCATTCTCTCGTTTCCCATACATTCCACATAGCTGAATCATCTCAAGGTGTTCCATTTCTCACTTTCCAGCACATCTACATCCACACCACATCACTCTCGTACTTCCTCGTTCGTCTGCCTATCCCTCCATGTTAGATATCTATGTTAATTTAATCTGGCCATTTAATTTTAGTTTGACTGTATTAACTTGACTGTATTGACTTGGGGGTCAAGAGGGCAGCCTCCCCTTAAAATTAGGGGAGGCTGCAGTCTTGACCCCCAAGTCAGCCTGTATAAGAGATACTGTTTCATCTTATTACATATGGCAATATTAAGACTCGATGAAAAAATCAGATCTCTTTGTGCACGCGCGTGAGCGCAAAATGTCATAAAATTTCATTGCACTTTCGTAAAATCATCTAGTCACTCAAAATTGTTCAAATTTCCCGCAATTTTTGCATGGCATAGAGTACAAGCATCCCCTATACTGTGCCGTTTAAATATACCCCTATTGAATTATTATGTTCTATCCAACAACCAACTCTACTCCTAAAATCGATTAATGAAATATTACAAACACATGTGGCAGTCCGTGGATTCGAACCCAGGACGCTCACACCGAATATCAACACCTTATACATTACACCACGAAGGCAGTATAATAGAAAGTGCTGAAATAAATATATTACATTATCATCTTTGGGTTACAGCTGATTTGACTCCAAAAAGGTCAAAACTCGGACATTTTCGGCAAATCGGCATTTATTTAAACGGACAGGCCTTCCTATGTACCCCTATATACTCTATTTAGAAGGGGAATGCATTTGAGCAATAGATAAAAATATAGATGGACTCGTAAGTGCAAAAAAATGATACCAAACCACACAAATTCTTAGATTTTCATGACTCTAAATTAATTTTGGGGCAGAGAAAACAGTTTGTCCTCCTTAGCTTCCGTTTTCTATCATAGTGCGCACATAGAAGATCGAAAGTTATGGTAAACTAAACAAAATTTTCGTCAGGGGTTATCCTCACTGATTTGTTTTTGAGAATTTTTAAGGGGGCCCTAGGGATATCATATGGGTGTTTATGCCCTCATATGATCATTTCCATTGCTTACAGCAGCCCTTTAGACTACAAACACAAAAAAAAAAATTGTGTGGCTGAAAGGAAAACAAAAATAGTTTTTCGGGGGTCGAGGTCCAACCCCCGGCCCGGGGGGTTATGGATGCAATATGTTTTTTTGTTCCTTCCTATGCTATTCTCCTATGTTGAAAGAAGCATTATAGAACAAAAACACAATAATTAGAAATGTTGATGTCTGGGCTCAGAACAGGGTTCAGCCTCCCCTTTTTTAAATTTAACCCTCCTCTAGCGGGTGCTCTGTGGCCGTTTTGGGCCTTTCCGGGCCGTTCTGACTGCTATATCAACCATCAGTATGAAAGGAACTGTATTGCGCCGAAAACTAGGTGGAAATCGCTACACAATGACGCCACATACAGCTACGTAGCACTCGTGGAGCACTGACAGTGTTACCTCGAAGATGGAAGTTTAGCTGATTTTGCTACCTTGCTCACTTTTAGCGAACTATTGGTTACACTGTCATCCTCACGCGCGGTGGGGGAACTGGAGTTAGTGTGGGCCGGGAGGCCACAGATGTCGGACGTATGGATCATTACTATCCCACCCATTTTCACTCGATTTCCACCCTTTTTTCACCCGTTTTTTGCCAGTTTTTTCAACTCGACTTATGTTGCGCGCCGATCTTTAAGGGTTAAGGATGGTATGTTATAGGGGAAGTGTAATAGCACGTCATGCTTTCCATATATGCCCGGTGACCACATTGTTAGTATTTGTGTTTGGTTGTTACTTTATTTTACGTATCTGTTCGAACATACATTTTGTATTTTTCTTATAGTGTTTTAATTACTTGTCTGCGTGTATATTTTTGTAGTAATTTTATTTACTATTAACGTAATAGTTCCATGTTTTTTTCAATAAATCATTGCTCCTTAGTAGGCTACAAAGTGCCTCATATGATATACACGTCTGAATTTCTCCTATGATATTTACGAGAGCGCTTAGGTCAGTAGAGACCATTTCTACGACAGGGATAGTAGAGGTCAATGGGGCATGAACACCTGTCCTCGAGATGCCAGCATAACCCCCCATGAACATGTGTTTGGAGAATCACCACTACTTATGCTCCTCCACCAACCTTGCACAGCCTCCAACTTCTCCACAAACGTCCACTGATCCTCTGCAACACTTGAAAAAATGATTGCGACACACTCAACTCTCCCAAGACCTGAAGAACGATACACCTCCACCAGAAAATTCGTTCGCCATAGGTGACCAAGCCATGGTTGCTAAACTATTGATTGTGAACAAACTTGGTCCTCGTTACATCGGACTGCACCAGATTATCAAAGTGGCTAATCCATTCCAGGCCATTATTGGTTATCACGTCGAGTCACATATGTACCGAGACTGTTATAGACACACGCAGCTGCAGGTATGACCTCCCGAAATCCATCCTTCTTCATCCTACATTCTTCGCGAGGACAGAGTCCACCAGGCCAGGCTGAGATGTGGGCACCATCCAGCTATTCTGAGCTATCAGAAGAGATTGGATGTCTCCATCGTCGACACCTGCCCAGGATGCAACACAGCACCCCATACTATTAACCCTCATCTAGTGGGGGGTTTTGGGCTTATTTGGGCATATTCAGGCCCTCCTGAATGATAAATCAAGTTTCTGCATGAAAAGAAATGTATTCAGCAAAAAACTAGGCGCTAAAAGCTTCAAAATGAGACCAGAACAAGCTACGTAGCTCTCGTGGTTCTCATACAGTGGTACCAGTAACATGGGAGTTTAGCGTATAGCGGTATATTTTTCCCAGCTATGCTCACTACTGGCTACACTGCCGGCCTCTCGAGAACACAGGGAGGGTGAGTCAGTGGGCGGTGTTAGGCCCTGGGAGTCGGACGTGTGGCACGCTGCACTCCCGGCCATTTGCACTCGATTTTAACCCTTTAAAAGCCATAATAATGCTCCTAATTTGCTGCAATTTGGTGCCCGGCTATAGCCGGGCGCCGCTCTTTAAGGGTTAAAGACATCATAGCAGACTGCATTTTCACAATAATTTTGTTTTGTTTTTATATGTGAGTGAGGGAGACAAAAGGCAGAACTGCCTGTAGCGAGTCCCCCCCCATAGTTGAAAGAGTGACAGGACCAAAATCAAGGGAAATTCAAGCCAAAATGACTAGACACACAGAGTTTAAAGCAATTTAAGTCATAGGAAGAGGGAAAGACTGATTCTGGGAGAGAGTTCCAGAGCTCAGCTGTTGAATAAAAGAAAGACAGAGTAACGTTTCACTCTTGGGCTGGAGAGTTGCACAGAGTAGGGGTGGATTTGTGTTGCAAGATGGGTACCACGTACCCTATGTAGAGGAGGTGGTATACACTGAGAGAGCTCTGAGGAACACTGATTATTGTAGTAGCGATAGAATAGCGAGAGAGATGTAACATTGCGGCGAAGAGAGAGAGATTGCAGCCAACAACAACATAATCTTCACACTTTGAGAACCCTGTGGGAAACCCGATCGTGGCCATGGCCTTCCTTAGGTACTCGGGGCTGTTCGGCTAGGCAGCCTAGGAAACAACAACAACCGTCATGTGAGAATATTCAAACGTTTACCTGAAACCACCAGCAATAAACCTTTATATCCAATCGTTAGTGATCAATCTTCTCAAACCGATAATTACAATACTGTCACTGTGTTTAAGCCTCCCACAAAGATTCACCATTCACCAAAAGCTCGCAAATCAACCACCTAAACTCAAACTCGTTCCCCTCCAAACCATGTGCTCACCCCACGATCATTACCTCTAAGTAGGCCTACGCCTAACATAACACCTGCTCAATCACCTACTCCTGCCAACTTGCTTCAACGTCATACACCTCCTTTACCTTTTTAACTACCCATTCCAGTCAAGAAGCACTCCCAAATAACTGTCAAACATAAAATCATTCATAGACAGACCTTACCTCACACATCACCCACAAGTTCAACTGATCAACCCCCTGCAAAATCACCTACAACCACCCCTTATCTCCCCAAACAACACCTAACCAACCTACAAGAGTAACCATTCCCGTTCAGAAACCCCCTCGCCTTGTGATAAAAAACAAGAACATCTTAGTCCAAATACCCCAAACACCAGTCGCACCACAAATCAGTTCTTCCCCCTTCACCTCAATCAACAGCATCTCATACATCTCCCTCAACATCCCAGCTTTCCTCATTACCCTACCCCCTTCACCCAACATTACCCAACATCCCATGACCACCAAATTTGCCCTACCAACTCAACTTACCCATCCAGCCAACCTAATGTCACCACTAACCCCAAATCCTCCACAACTTTTCCAATCATAATACACACTACAACCTCACCTAATGCACCACAAAATCCCCAACCCTCTCCTGTCCCCACCTAACCATTCTCCATGTTGTCACCTTCTACACCTAATCCACTTTCTCCCTATCCCACTACAACCCCAACCATCTACCTCTAACAGTCATGTAGCCCCAAGTCAAGCCCCTCTCAAACGAACTACATACACCACATCCTCTCATTCATCACAAACCTCAAGCCGAACCAAATATCCAGCAACTTCATCACAAACCTCAAGCTGAATCAAATCTCCACCAAATCAGGCCATATTTCCAAACCCCCACTTAGATATACCGGTTCCATGTCAGTTGAACCAGTGCCACTTCAACCAGTGCCACTTTAACCAGTGCTAACTCAACCAGTGGCCACTTCAACCAGTGACCATTTCAACCAGTGACCATTTTAACCAGTAACCTAACCTAACCTAACCTAACTAACCTAACCTAACCTAAACTAACCTACTGGTTAAAATGGTCACTGGTTGAAATGGCCACTGGTTGAGTTAGCACTGGTTAAAGTGGCACTGGTTGAATTGGCAATGGTTCAACTGACCTGTCACCAAATATACCCCGTCCTTAACTAAAAAATCATTAGCTCCCTCAACCTCAACTACCTCAAGTAAAAGTAACCCATCAACCCCCTCCTGTGCTAAATCAGAGAAAACACCCTCACCAACAAACACAAATCCACCTTCTCCTAGCTCAGACTGTCCACGTTTAGGATTTATTGCTACTTTTCCGTCCGCACACACTAATATAAAGGACCAGGTCAGGTCACCAACCAATAGTCTTAAAACCTCACTCTACCTGTCAGCACCCCTAGCTAGCTGTCTGTCACCTCCCTGATTATGTCTCCTTCCAAAGCCTTAGTGAAATACACCTGCTGGTTCAATACCGACGGGCAACATAAACGACTAGCCTATGCTCTGCTGACCAACTCCGAGACAGGATCAAGAACTCAACCTATCACAGTGCCGACCTTCATCCTCGATGCTTCCAGAACGCCTGATGACCGTTCAAGAAACTGGCATCATCTCCTTTCCACCCACACGTGTCCACGGCTTCCATGAAACAGTTCAAACTGCAGCCATGAGGCGCAATACAACAGTGACTAAGTCCCCTCCTACCCCAGGCCTCTCTAACATCAAAGCGGCCGGCACAGAACTTCATTCCTTGTCCAGTTAAGAAGAGCCCATTATCTGTGTTTCACAAACCCAGGAAAAATCCTGTTATTACAATTTTGTTTCTTTATTATTTAAATCCAACCTTTACCAAGCACTATATTTTAAATTTGACCCTTAGACTAATAAAACAAATATAAAGAAAAAACACACCTTCTCAGACCACCCTAAAACTTAATGACGCCCCCCAAAGCTATAGTCTTTAAACAGAGCTAAATATGTGTATGTACTGTATACTGTATGTAGATTTCTGGACTAATTATAGAAAATAGACTAGACAACACACCCAAAATCTTGATAAGGATATTTATTGCTGTATATATTTTGACCAACAGAGTGACCAGGGAGCACCATACATGTTGTACTCGGAGGCAAGCTTGGGCAGGAAGGCACATGTCACGGCTAGCGCAGCATTGGTAAGATTTTGGTATTTGTTGTACATAATGAGGCCATATATTTTTATTCATACATTATTCAGTACATATTCGAAACTGTCTCGGGCTGAAATAGAATCCTTTACTAATTCTTTACCTGGTATATGCATCTCGGAGGTTCGTTTAATCAGTTTGAGGTTTCAAAATGCACTGTACATAACTGCGACCATACATACATATACAAGAAAAGGAGGCAAGCCATTTTAAATTATATAGATTTATTAGCCCAATTTTTCTAACACTGGAGTACTTTTAGCTTCGCCCATCAGCCAAGCCATAGTACACCACTCAAATTGTCTAGGCTTGTTGGGACTGTTACAACAATTAATCAGCATTGAAAATAATATGAAAATAGAGCAGAATGAATAACTGAAAATTACCTTATCATTCGATGTTAATTTCATGGTATATTAGATCTGACATACATAATATGGGCCCAGTGAGTATACTACATAAGAATCTTAGCTGTTAGGTAGAGGAGAGAAGCTTATAGAAGGCTGGATGGCGGTGATAATAGATGATTGATTCGATCTATTGACGGACGGACTTGATTTCCATTTGTTGACTTGTGAGAGAGTGAATGCAGGGTTATTCACATTCGGGAACTTACCTTGGTTAATAAATAAAAAATTCTCAGTCACAGCTTGGCATTGATATACGTTGACCAGATGTATTATAACTAACCAATTTAGAGTATATTATTTAAACATTGAATTAATTAAACATATGAACAATTTAACAGTTATATATTGCGGTGTGCAAGTAGATTACTGTATTCTATTTCTAAACAAATATCCTGCTATCTTATATTATAATTCTTCATACACATACTTCTATTATACATATTATATGTATGTATTATGTATAACTGGATGGTTACACTATAGAATTTGGAGTAACCTGATGTAACAGAAAACATTAACTAAATGGGTAACTAAATTGTAAGAATTGGATGCATAATACTGTTGAGTTTCGACACACTGCCGCCCGCAATCTTAATATCTATACATGATCATTATATTGTAGGTAATTACTTTAAGAGAACAATCCAAGCTAATGTAATACTTCTGATACCTTAATCCAGACAAATATGTATGTACAAAATCCTTAAATTGACTTAATCCAGGCTAATACGGTATGTATAATACCCTAAAAATTAACTTAATCCATACTAAAATGGTGTGTACTGTATAGCCATTTATCATTGAAGTCATAGTTGACCAGTAGCTAGTTTTGACCTCCACAAGGCAACAGCGCCTGACACGGCTTAACGAGAGGTGCGCGACTTAATCTCGCTATCCTCTTTACCGCTGACCGCTACGGCACCCGGAGGAACATTTTGAGGGGTCGGGTAATTTAACTGAATAGAATTGAATGCATGATCTACTTACTGTCTGTTCTAATGGATATAGCCTAATGATGGGGCGAGTAGTGACACCAGAGCTTGTCTTTAAACGTGCAATTCTAGTTATTCCATCAATAATTGCCTCTAGTCCAGTGATCTTCCCCAGTTTCCACATTAGCCGAGGACCATCATCATGTATTAACACAATATCACCTACCTATGGCCATGATTTACCCTCTGACTGCAAATTACATTTAAGAGTCTCTCTCAATGCTAAAAGGTACTCTGATTGCCAACATTTCCACATATCTTTAGACAGTTTATTCATATAGTAATACCTCGCAGTTAAATTCTTATTATGCTGAAAAGAGGGATCCGTTAATTCATCATCCTTTATTGTCTCTTTTGATAATGTCAGCAATCGTCTACCTCTCAGCATATGAGAAGGAGTGATGGGGTTTATATCATCTATCTCACCAGATACATAGCTTAACCCTTAATTAGCAGCGAGCAACATAAGTCGAGTTAAATAAAGCTGGACTATGTGGCGGCGCTCGACATAGGTCGAGTGGCAATTTCAGCACGTAATGTTGCTGAGAGAGAGAGACAAGTGGTGGCAGGAGAGTAGCGAGCGTATGACTGCTCCAGACCACCGCGGCGAACATACTGACACAAATCCCAGCTCCCTCCTCCCTCTCTCACTCGCTATATAACGAATTGTATCGGGAAAGTGGCTAATTACATGCTTTTTGCACTCGCGTTGCACGGTTATTGCAAGAAAACTAGCCATCATAAAAGGATCGTTATGGTGTCATTCGAAAGCTCTGTTTGTGCCCTTTCAGGGATAGATACTTGTTTTACGTTCTGGGTCTTATTTAGGCATGAAAATGATCACGTAAACAGCCCTATTTTGGCTAAAAACACCCCGCTGGGCGGTACATATAAATAAACCGCATAGGCCGCTCTTAAGGTGTTAATGGTCGGTTATCGGATGCTTCGATGGTAATAATATGGGTTATTTACCGTCATCGCGAGTAGATGCTAACTGGAACCTACCCATACACATAATTACACATCATCCATATACAATCCTAATTGCCTCATGAGATTGGTACTAGGTAGTTTTTTCAGATGCGTCGTTCAAAGCGTCCCATTCTCTCTTAAAAGATTCCCTTTGTACTAGCTTAACACCTTACGAGCGGCCTATGCGGTTTATTTATGTGTACCGCCCAGCGGGGTGTTTTTAGCCAAAATAGGGCTGTTTACGTGATCATTTTCATGCCTAAATAAGACCCAGAACGTAAAACAAGTACCTATCCCTGAAAGGGCATAAACAGAGCTTTCGAATGACACCATAACGATCCTTGTATGATGGATAGTTTTCTTGCAATAACCGTGCAACGCGAGTGCAAAAAGCAGGTAATTCGGTACTTTCGGTACATAATTGAGTATGTAGCGAGTGAGAGAGGGAGGAGGGAGCTGAGATTTGTGTCAGTAGGTTCGCCGCGGTGGTCTGGAGCAGTCATACGCTCGCTAGTCTCCTGCCACCACGTGTCTCTCTCTCTCAGCCACATTACGTGCTGAAATTGCCACTCGAGTTATGTCGAGCGCCGCCACATAGTCCAGCTTTATTTAACTCGACTTATGTTGCTCGCCGCTAATTAAGGGTTAATCATTAAAGTCTCTGCAGCGTGCATTTAATCAATTGATAAGGTAGGCGTGACTCTTAAGCTCATCTTCCTGACCGTTTGCCGCAAATTATGTACATAATGATACACCCAGGCAACTACTCTTACTGCCTTATCATAACTACTAACTCTATCCCAAAGTACCGTGTGGCTGCTGAATATATTGGAATTTCTATTATTATTATTATTATTATTATTATATGAGATGCCAAAGTCTCCAACCAGGGTGCAGAAACACCATCAAGATGAATCCACACAAAACACCCGGACGCACTGGAGAGACTACGGCAAATTAGGAAAAAATAAATAACATATATACACTGTATACTGTACATATACACATATTAAACACAGATAACATATTATGCAGTGGAGGACATCAAGTATAAATATAATACAATAAAATAGAATAAAATAAGTTTAAAAATTAGAATTAATACTGCAAAAAAGCATTAACTCTAGACTTAAAAATGGAGATATGAGCTGAATTGACTAGCTCATTTGGCAACTTATTCCACAAGTCAACCATGGCTGGCACAAAACACCGTGAAAACTGTGTAGTAGAAAAATTAACACGGCTCATGGCAAGATCATTAAGATTGCTTGTGAATCTAGTTGCACGAGCCCGGACATAGGGCCCAGGCAGAACCCCATGTAAGGGATGCTGAGGGTTGTTAAAAACTTTAAATAAAAGATTAAGGGCACCAACTTTACGTCGATGACACAGATCAAGAGACAAATGAGGTATAATAAAACTGATGGAATTTAGCGACCTGTCCAGCAACTTGAGATGGCAGTCAGCTGCTGACAACTAGACAGGTGAGCAGTACTCGAAATGTGGCAAAATAAAAGCATAAAAAGACTTGATAACTGTGGCATCACAAGCAAATGTTTTATAAACCTTGCGAAGCAGACCAATTTTTGGGGAAATGGAAGAGGAGAAAGAACGAATATGCTTTTCAAAAGTAAGTTTGGGATTTGTAAGTTTGGGATTTGTGGATTTCCAGTCACTGACTGGAAATCCACAGAAGAGTACAGAACAAATACCTGACTCTGGAGCCAGCCACTCTTGCAAATTTTTATAATAACTGAAGATCTACGAAAGTAGAGAAATGCATTTTAACACTTTTACATAAACATTATTTTAATATGTACACAACAGTCCGAGCCTTCTAATAAGATACTCTTTTGTGCATTTTGTGCATATTTTGTGCATGCAATATATTTTAGATGCAATTTAATTTTTAGCACTAACATTTTTTAAACTTTGTGCAGTGAACCTACCCTTTTCTACACACCTTTAGTGTGGAAGCATATTCGCATATATATATATATTATGACATTCCTGCGTAGTTGCCTCGCATAACAGGACATTCTTAATTGGATCTGTAAAAGTATCCGAATATAGTGGCGATTTTGCCTTGTGTCACCTTTGACATAAACCAAAGTGGTGATGATTGACATTATTTACTGGTGGTGATTGATTATGGTGCTTAGACACAGTATGGGCATGTATATACGCTGCTAAGAAATACAAATATGTTGCCTGACATTATATTCATATTGAACCTTAAGCTGAACGCATAAACATGTTAAGGCATAATTTATGGTTAGAATTGTTAATGAAAGCCAAATGCAATATTTCATTTGTTACTTTTGTGCAAAATATAAACATCTTAAGCATAGAAATTAAAACGGAAATGTCGTTTAAGGTGGAGAAAGATGCAATTCGATTGACGAATGTCTGTTCACATATACTGTACACTGTACAGGTGTCTAAATCAAATGCTGAAAGTCATTTACAATTGCCAATTAACAATCTTGATGCTCCATGTCGAATAGTTGTGAAAAAGTCGTAATATAATTATCTAATGTCGGTTCATGTGAACACTTTCCAATTTGCGTGAAAACGGTCGAAATATAATGAAAATATCCTATTCGACCATTTATTTGCCGATATTACTTGAGAAAACGTCGCTTCCCACTGAAAAAAGGTGTATTAACTGCAACTTTCAACACTGTTATTGCATCAATATTTTGTGCTGGCTACCCAATCTCGGTATGACCCACTAAGTGGAAACCCACATTTGATGGGCAAAAGAATAAGGCTACCCTCCCTCTTATATCCTGGCTGCACTATGTCATAGTAGTAGTCTGCACCTATCAGTATTTCAAGATTCGCTACCTAGACAAGCATCTGCTAACCTATATCCTGAACCTTGCAATTTATTGATTACGCCCTTGATACCATTAGAGATTCTATATTGGGGTAAGGCATCTACCACTACAGCAATAATTGAGGATAACCTATCTTTATCCTTGTACTGCAGAGTGACTACCTCATATACCTGTTCGTGCTGGGCTCCCGTAAACCCTTGCAGTTTCCATGTTTCTCTTCCCGATACTACATATTGTACTGACGGTAGAGAAGACCGCAGAACAAAAGTGCGTTAGGAACATTGATCCAGCAATGCATCATATGCATGCATAATGTGAACTCCCTTATTACTATTTACTGGTATCATTATTGTAGGCAAACTCACAGTTTCTCTCTCTGACGCTACAGACATCATCGTGGAGGTAGGGGGAGGTTCAGGACTAGCAACAGTGTTGGTATTGACTCTAAAGGACTCATTTCCATGGGAGCATAGTGCACGGAAATGTCTACCCTGACAATTGCTACAAGGTTTCAATTTGTAATTTGTACAACCGCGCCCCCCCATGATCCTTAAGCAAGTGTCACACTCTGCCGAATTAAGTGCCGACGCTCCACGACTTAAGGGTCATAACAAGGTCTTTACCTAACTCGCGGCGCTACGTGGGTGGGCACCAACTCAAGAGAGACATCGGGAGAGGTCGTCAGGGGCCTCAGGAAAAGTTTGACACAAACAACTCTCATAAGCCGAGTCGGCGGCTAGTGAGGTCAAGGAAATGGACGGGACGGGGACGGTTGGCGGGCGGCATCCAGTAGGCGTCAGACGGTACAAGGGCGTCGACCTGTCTGCATCAGACGCCGCTATAAGGTAGGTCGCCGTCAGACAGCGACCCGGTAATGCCCAGGCGGCGTCATAGGGGGAGGGCATACCGTGAGTCCGCGACCTGGCAACGTCGCACAAGACATCGTTGATGGGGGTGTTTTTTTTAAGCTTGATGGAGGTCTAGCGAGGAAACTAAAAAATAAATGAATATATAAATAAATAGACCCCCAAAAAACACTTAATCCCCTTAATCAGATCCCATCAACGAGTGACTATCTATAAACCCTTTCAATGGTGGTGATGTCTGTTTTGCCCTACTTAGACGATTTTATGCAGCTTAAGAGAGATACTGTAAATGAGAGGAATGGAGGTCTTGTGATTGCTACAGGCCCTTCGTAATCATAATAAAATAACCTAATAGTTGCCAGACTATAACGAGAAAGATCACCGGTACTGAAAGGGTTAACTATAGATGGCCTTGTTTTACCAATTACTCAAAGAACCACTTAATTAACCCTTATTTAGCGGGTGGTAAGGTATTTTACACTGTACCGCTCAGCGGGCATAATCCCGAAATATTCGCTCAATTTCACTCGCCCTAGCGCCGTTACTATGGCTCCAATGCGAACGAAACGATAATTTTTCGAAAGAGCAACTCTTCGTCTCCCCATATAAGTCTATTATGGATGTTATGAGCGAGTGTGGAGGGTGGGAAGAGGTGAGGAAGAGGAGGTACTTTTTGGTCTATTTCCCGGGCGCGTTCGGTTGCGTTCCCTTTGGCCTGACTTCGGCCTCTCGCGCGTCTACTATTCCTTCGGTAATCGGTCTTATTTTTCTCTTATTTCTCCTTATTTCTGTATTCTCTGTATTCTCTCTCTCTCTCTCTCTTTCTTTCTCTCTCTCTCACTCCTGTCTGTCTGTCTCTCTCTCTCTCTCTCTGGCTCGCTCGCTTTCCCTCTCTCGCGCGCTCTGTCTCTCTCTCTCTTCCTCATCCGTATATGTAATTCTCATTATTATTTTCTCTAATCTCTCTCACTCCTCCCGTCTGTCTGTCTGTCTCTCTGGCTCGCTCGCTTTCCCTCTCTTGTGTTCCCTTTCTCTCTTCCTCATCCGTATATGTATTTCTCATTATTACTTTCTCTAACTAATCCCTCTATTTCATTTATTTGCTTGTAATATTTCTGTATTATTATATCTTTTACACTCTTTCTTCAGTTCAGTTTCTGTATTCTCTCTATACGGTGGGAATGGTATTTCGTATGAGGGATGTGCAGCACAAATATTCAATCTTTCGTTGTGTGGTTGTTTGTATTACCGTAAGAAATTTACTGAACACCTGCAAATAATACGCTATAAAATGCTTGCAATCAAACTCTCAAGCAATTTCAAGGTCACATGCAATTATAAATGTATAGGTAGACCCAGAAAGGAAGAGACAAGAGAGAGAGAGAGTGTCGTGATAATATAACAATGTTACATATGTATCATATATATGAACAAATAATATATACGGTAGACCTACGTCTGTTCCCCACAATCATATAATGCCAAGCACAAATATTCAATCTTTCATTGTTTGTATTACCGTAAGAAATTTACTGAACGCCTGCAAATAATACGCTATAAAATGCTTGCAATCTCTCTATTTTCTCTAATCTCTCTCACTCCTCCTGTGTCTCTCTCTCTCTCTCTCTCTCTCTCTGGCTCGCTCGCTTTCCCTCTTCCTCATCCGTATTATGTATTTATCATTATTATTTTCTCTAACTAATCCCTCTATTTCATTTATTTGCTTGTAATATATCTGTATTATTATATCTTTTTCACTCTTTCTTCAGTTCAGTTTCTGCATTCTCTCTCTCTCTCTCTCTCTCTCTCTCTCTCTCTCTCTCTGTTTCGCTTGCTTTGCAGGAATGTTGTTTTTGTTTTATATATAATATATAATAATTTACTTATCATTACTTACTATATCGTATAAACAATAGTAGGTAGCCAACTTACCATAATACCGATACACCAAACCGATCCGCATGCGGTTTTGTTTATCACCTGTTTACTAAAGTGCCACCATTATCGATTTTCTTGGAGCCGACTCGAGCGGGAGGGTTACCAATTGAAGTTAAATCCGCTAGCATATATTGTTAGATGTAAGACATGATAAATACCACTAGAAATATGAATTGGCAAAATCCATATAATATCACTTCGAAATTTTTTTGAAATTTCAAAACATAACCGCTAGTGTAAGTCATTGTTGCTAGATCGAAGTAAAGGTCTCTAGATCTAGCGGAAGTCGCTATACGTATTGGCAGTACTGCACACTCATTCATTTCATTCATTCATTTTCTATTGAGCTCGTCCTGGAATCTTTACGACTCTGAATCTTACGATTGCCGACGGCGATACGTTGTTGACATTGTTGTTGATGTTCCAGTGGAGGGATGAACAAAATATTTTCCTTGTCCAATAATAGCTATTTCATAGTCCCACAGGACTTATTTTTATATATTTATCAAATTTACTGAACGCCTGAAAATAATACGCTATAAATTGCTTGCAATCAAACTTTCAAGCAATTACAAGGTCACATGCAATTATAAAAAGGTATATTGCAGACCACAATCTTCGCCAAGCTTCGTTGTTGCTTGTATTATCGTGAGAAATGTACCATACACCCTGGTTATCGTGAGAAATTTACCGAACGCCTGCAAATAATACGCTATAAAATGCTTGCAATCAAACTCTCAAGCAATTTCAATGTCACATGCAGTATAGGTAGATCCAGAGAGGAAGAGACTGACAGAGAGAGAGAGGTGGTCAAGAACATCTGCTAGGTGTGATTTCCCCTGGGAGGGAAGAGAAGATTAGTTAGGGGCGTGCCCTGGCCTACATCAGACAAAGAGAGTACAAAGGAGTACAAACAAAGAGAGTGAGACAGAGAGAGAGAGAGAGTGTCGTGATAATATAACAATGTTACATATGTATCATATATATGAAAAAGTAATATATACGGTAGGCCAACATCTGTTCCCCACAATCATATAATGCCAAGCACAAATATTCAATCTTTCGTTGTTTGTATTACCGTAAGAAATTTACCGAACGCCTGCAAATAATACGCTATAAAATGCAAAGGAAATTTCTTGTAGAGTGCAATTTTGAGGACGTAATGTGCTCTGAGAGAGAGCGGAGCAGTGATGAGGAGCATAAATTACCTCAAGACCGCTCGCCACACAGGAAATTATATAAGGAAATTACCGTATTTTAGGGTTTTTGCACTCGTGTTGCTTGATCGTTGAAAGACAACCAGTGATCGTAGATGGATGGTTCGGGTGTCATTGGAAAACTCAATTTACGCCCTTTCAGGGATACATACTTGTATTACGCTCTGGGTCTTGTTTATGCATGAAAAAGAGCACGGAAACAACCCCATTTAGGGTAAAAAAAAAACCGCTGGGCGGCACAGTGAAATATACTCCACCAGCCGCTCGTAAGGTGATAAAATGCTTGCAATCACATTTTCAAGCAATTATAAAATGTAAATTGTACTTACCAACACCCACACCAGTATGTTCTTCGTCAGGAATGTCTCCAATTTGCTCAAGGGTCTGTCCAATATCAACCACAACATCCACCCCCACGCAAATTATGCTTGGGGTGAAAGCCTATGATCGGGTTATTTTCGTCTTCCGAGTCATCCACACTATCAAAACTCTCACCCAGATCTTCGACGGTTTCATCCAACAGCTTATTAGAAAGTTCTGAAGAGTTCAGCACGATATCTAGTTCCTGGGTGGTAAGCCGGGCGTGGTTAGTAGGGTGGCGCGACGCACTAGGGATGGCAGCCACCGAATCGAACACAGGCAAATCTTGACCTTCCATTATGGCTGCTTGAGGGTCACTGAATCACGGTCACGCAGTGGGGATGTGTGGGTGGGCCCTTGTAGTACACCGCCTGACCACCATGTTTCGCTTTCCACCTAAATTAGGGCGGGAATACGCCCATGGACTTAAGTCTGATCCCGTCATTTAGTCCAATTTTCTCGTATCGGACTTAAGTCCGACCTTGATCTTTAGGGGTTAAGGGCAGATTTGCGCATTTGTTTGCTCATTTATGGATCTTTTTATTATGTTTTTAGTTTCCTCCCTAGATCTCAAGCTTAATAACCCCCCCCCCAAAAAAAAACCCCAAAAAACAAAAACAAAATAACACACATACACACAAAAACAAACCTCGCCTCCGACGGACCGGTTTGCCTCGGTTGGGGTCAAGTGTGACGGAGTAGGGGTCCAGTATGACAGGGTGGCTGTCCATTGCCGCCATAGTACCTATAAGCGCCGCTTGTCAGGAGCATTGTCGCCAACCAGTTTGCACGCTACGGCGCATGTCGCTGCCCCGGCTGCAACATTTATCTCCCTTAGGTCTTGCATGGTCGCCGCTCGACCCCGTCCAGTCCCCGTCAGGGGGCGTGCCCGTCCATACTGCCCACCGTGGGTGTCCCGTCCCTCGATCACCCACGTTGCTCGCCAGTGGTCTCCCCCTTCTATCGCCACTCCTTAAGTCGTGGAGCATCGGCACTTAATTCGGCATAGTGTGACACTTGCTTTAGAGAGGCATCCAGCGCATAACTTCAACATCTTAGCTCTACCTATCTTAGCCTCATTATTGGGATATTTGGTACATTTAAACCAGGCATGCTTAGGATAGGCCTGCTTCTTAGGGTTACTGGTACTCTTATATACCTATCTACTGGTACTTCTATTAACAGTAGTGAAGGTTGCATCCGTGGTTTTAGCTGCCATATAGTCAGTAGTAAGGCTCTCCATATTGAATATGTCTGTCTGGTAACATTCGACAAAGGAAGATAGATCAAGTGGGATATCCTTCATCGCCCTTTGTATATTCTCATGAAGCGGTGAAGGTAATTTATTCATAAGGATTACAGTGGTCCCTCGCATTTGGCGAGTTTCAGCTTGGCGAAACACAGTATTGGCGATAGTGTCCAAACTCTGATATGGACAGTCTTACATTAAGTATTACATTAAGTTTCTAGTATTAAGTTTGTGGGATCAATAATTATATAGAATAATTAATTATGTTCTGTATTGGATATTGGGTAATCTATCATTCCTATGAACTTAGTTAATTATAATTGGGTGGGAAAATATATACCTACCCATTCGCACATGCGTGATATTGGCGGACCTCCCGCGAATATTGTGAGGTCCTGCACTCTCTCCCTGGCCGCCACAGCTACCAGACCATCTGCCTACGCTCTCGTGTTTTCACCTCACCTTTCGCCCCATTAGTGATAGTACTTAGCTCATCAATTCTCCATCTATCCATACTAATCCATAGATCATTAATCATCATTCCCATCAATCATTAAGTATAGTGGCCCCTTTCTTTATTCATCAACTCTATCCTATTAGCTAACACTCCCGTTTCCCACACGCCATCTTGTGACAACGCCATGGATCAACAGGTCAACTAGGCCCTACAGCACTAGTTCTAGTGTTCAGGTGATATAAACTATTGTATGGTATTTTTATACAGTCCACTATATAATCCTAACTACGAATATCCATATAATATATGGTCCTTCACCCGTCCTAGTGTGTTCGTTGGCCGGGCCTTTTTTGTTTACTTATCGGTGCATTTGATGGCTACTCTCCCGCTATTTTTTTCTTCTTTTTTCGGCCGCAAGGGTTTTCCTGGTTTGCCAACATGGCACATGGCTTTTTTAAGCACGGGGCAGCGGGAGGTGGTGTAGGGGAAGGTTTTGAGCCAGAGAGGGCTATTTACCCTGGCCTCATTAAAAAGGTGGCCATAATTGGCCATTCCTAAGTGCGCGAACTGTACATAGATAAGTCTATCTACCACCCCCACTACACAATCAAATCTCTTGCCACCCCAGGGGCTAGAATAAGTACCTTGCGTAGAACTGAAGCATGGGACCACTTGGTTAGCTGACGTCCTGATATATATTGGCTTTTCTAAATTATTAGTAAATCTTGATGCATCTAATTTAACCCTGTTTTTCAAAATTTCTGTGATAGCCTAACTTTTCAATTTACATTGCGGCATCTAAATTCTAAATTTTGAAGGGTTATATTTTGGGTTTTAACTTTAATGATTTCGGCACTCGGCAGGCGCGTACATTTAATTCTACAGTCCTAATGCCACCCATGTTCTGATAGTTTGGCATTTATCCCGTCGCGCTCGCGTTTAGTGTTAGGTCCGAACCCGAGTTTGATTGGCTATTTATCACCATGTCTTGTTAGTATATCCTTTGTTTTTTCCTTTTTTTTTTTTTTGCCGTTGCTTGTGTTTAGTGTTAGAACCCGAGTTTGATCAGCATGATAAGTATTGCAATTTGTTTTCCCTCTCGCATTTGATGTTACTCGCATTTGTTCTCGCTCTTTGATTATCTATCATTGGTCGCTCGTGTTTAGCCTTAGAACCCGAGTTTGATCGGCGGAAGATATCCTGTTTCGAATAAACTGTCGTAAAGGTCTGGGATTTGCAATTCCCGTTTGTTTTGGACTGGAGGTGACAATATGGAAGCTCTAGCCCAAGGCAAACGCCGTAGGGCAGGTCTTAAAGGTTCATTGACTGTCCTGAGAGAAAATGTAGATGAGTTCTTGGAAACCGCATCTCGGGTAGAAGTCGAGGAAAAACTGCATAGCATGCAGACCCAAGTGACCAAGTTTGAGGCCAATCAAGAGGTCTTGTTGCCGCTATATTCCTCAGACTCTGAATATTTTCAGGAGAACCAAGCGGATACCATTTACTTATTTGAGATCTATTGGATAATCGTCAGGTTAAAGGAGAAATTGGGTAATGCAGAAGGGCAAACTCGATCTGACAACAAAAAAGGATCCGGAGTTAAATTGCCGCACCTGATCCTACCCACCTTCGCTGGCGACTCCACATTATGGACTGGGTTTTGGGACATGTTTCGATGTGTGGTGCATGAAAAGACTGACTTAAGTGCAATTCAAAAGTTAACATACTTAAAGGGTCAGTTAAAGGGGGATGCCTATAAATTGATAGAAGGTTTCACGGTTGAGGGTGCAAGTTACGCCCCTGCCTTAGACTTGCTTCAAGAAACCTTCAGGCATCCCGACAGGGTAAAGGCGGCACATATCTTGCATTTCCATAACCTTGTCACTCCTAAATGTCAGGCCGTAGAATTAAAGGCTTTCTACGCCACCATGGAAAGTGCCATGAGATCTATGACTAGTCAACAGGTGAGTCTGGAAGAGTTCTGTGTGGTTACATTACTGAATAAATTGCCATCACCAGTTAAGGAGGCCATTAGGAGGGAGATGGGTGAGCAAAGCCTAGATTACAAGACTTTCACACAGTGTTTTCAGGCAGAGTTGTATAACATGGTTGGTCAGGACTCCCCAGGAAAGAATATGCCTGTGGCTACGGCTGCATTCGCAACACAGATTGGTAGTAGCCGGTTCGCATGTAAACTGTGCGGTGGGAATAGCCATCCCTGGTATAAATGCTTTAAACATAAAACGGGACCGCTCAAAATTAAAAGAGCTCGGCAACTACGACTCTGTACGGGATGTCTCTCCAGTGGTCATGGTAGTAATGGGTGCACTAACCCTTACATCAAAAATTGTAGGTATTGCCAGGGTAAGCACTTTCACTCCCTGTGCCCAAAACAGATAGAGGCAAGACCGGCAAGTGGGGGTACTACTAGGGAAGAGTCAACACCTACAACCTCAACAACAATGTCTGTAAGTATGAATAAGCAAACTGTGATCCTACCCACAGTTCAGCTGCCTGTAAAGGGTAGTCACAGGAAAAGTATAAAAGTCAGATCGCTACTAGACCAATGCTCACAGAGGACCTTTGTGAAGAAATCCGTACTACCGTCCCTTTCATACGAAACCGTGGGGACGGAAGAATTGCGGCTTCATGGTTTCACCAGAACTCAAACCCCTCGTGAGTATACTATTGTAGCACTGAAATATTTACATCGGGGTAGGTTCCATCGTCTCGAAGCAATTGTGGTCGAGGAACTTCCCGAACATAAAGGTGAGTCTAGTCTTAGTGCTGAAATTACTAGTTTAAAGCACCATGGCATTAAATTGGCCAATTCATGAGTCACAGAGACAGCACAGCTGGAGGTACTAATTGGTGCCGACTATTACTACAACATAGTGCGACCTGGTTATAAACGGGTAGGTAATTTGGTTTTACTTCCAACCAAATTCGGATATGCACTGAGTGGTTCCTATGCGGCATCCACATCCAGCTCCAATACTGAGGTTGTAACAATTCTAAAAGTGGCAGTAACTCCAGTGGACCAATATATGTCTACTGGACAGTTCCCGTGCAAAGAAGAACTGAATGCTTTGTGGGATTTAGACCACATTGGCATATCACCCAAAGAACATTCGCAAGCCGAACGGCAAGCTTTGATCAGTTATGAGGAGACAGTCACCTACGAGCCTGAGAGTCAACAATATCAGGTACGTCTGCCCTGGACTGAATTAAAAGAACAGTTGCCCCCCAATAAAGGTTTGGCTGTTGGGAGATTACGTGGTCTACAAAAGAGATTTATAGCTGAGCCTAAGTTTTGTGACCAATATTCACAGGTAATTTCTGATCAACTGTCGCGGGGTTTCATCGAGGAGGTTCCTTTCGATGACTCTGTCTCATGTCATTATCTGGCACATCACGGGGTCGTAAAACAGAGCAAGACTACACCGGTACGTATTATGTTTGACTGTTCCGCCAAAGTTGTCAAACACAAACCCAGTCTAAATGACTGTCTACATACGGGACCCTCTTTAGTACCGGACCTTGCTCAGGTTATGTTGCGATTCTGTCTGCATCAGTATGGGTGGGTCAGTGACATCGAGAAGGCTTTCTTGATGTTGAAACTTCATGAGGATGACAGGGATTACACTAGGTTTATGTGGCCAAAAGATCCTCTACAATTAGATTCTCCTCTAATCTGTTATCGGTTCAGGGTTATCCTTTTCCGTGCGACCTGTTCTCAATTTCTCCTTAACGCGACCATCCTTAAGCATCTTTCTCTTGTTGATGCAGACCCGGAGTTGGTGCAGGAAATTAGGGCCGGGCTATATATCGATAACCTCCAAGGTACGGGGGATAATGAAAGTTCCCTCGTCCATGCTTACGATATGGCTCGTGAAGTAATGGATAATGCCTATTTATTCCTGCGCCAATGGGCCACAAATAAAGGTGAGAAAGGTGTTGCAGAAGGATGGTCTTGCTGCGGAACAACAGGATTTGGTGAGAGTACTTGGCCTGGTGTGGAAAACTGACTCTGATTCTCTTTCCTTTGGAGTTCAGTATGCTCCTTTTGAACAGGTTACAAAGCGTGAGTGTTTAAGGTTTGCTGCCAAACTCTTTGATCCTTTGGGTGTTGTGTTGCCAGCATCAATAAGGTCTCTAATCTTTCTCCAACAATTGTGGAGACTGAAATTGGGTTGGGACGATGATCTCTCTGTGGACCTGCAAGCGGAATGGTGGGTGATAGTGGATGACATGGTTCTCTGTAGTTGTATTGAGTTCTCTAGGAGGATCTGTTTCAGAAAGACTATTTCCCTGCATGCATTTCTGATGCAAGCATACATCTTCCTGATGATAACGAAGTGGAGGATGGGTTGGAAGATTCAGACTACATAAATAAAGATGTCATTTCAGCCAAATATCAATATATTCGCAAACTGTTGAAAGATATCTGGCGACGCTGGTCTAACGAGTATCTGGTGACCCTCAGAGAGGCGCATAAGTGTAAGATGAGACCAATAAATGGTCGGTGGCCGGGTATCGGTGATGTCGTCATCATCCATGATGAGGGTCCGCGCGCTTTTTGGAAGTTGGGCCGTATTGTCGAGTTATTACCCGGTCAGGACGGAGAAGTCCGAGTGGCTAGAGTCCGGACGAAGACGGGAACATATACGCGGCCGACTGTCCGTCTGTACCCTCTCGAGGGGGACATTGAGTGCAAAGAGGACTCCTCGGAGACGCCTGGAGACATTCCCACAGTGGCTACCTCAACCGATCAACCGGTCGACGTACCCAGTGGACGTCCTAGTCGACAGGCGGCTCAAGCCTCCTCCCAATCATGGTGGAATAAAATAGCCTCCGGGCTTTTGTAGATACTGTATTATATAAACCTGGTGGCGGGAACGTGTCCAAACTCTGATATGGACAGTCTTACTTTAAGTATTACATTAAGTTTCTAGTATTAAGTTTGTAGGATCAATAATTATATAGAATAATTAATTATGTTCTGTATTGGATATTGGGTAATCTATCATTCCTATGAACTTAGGTAATTATAATTGGGTGGGAAAATAAATTATATACCTACCCATTCGTGCATGCGTGATATTGGCGGACCTCCCGCGAATATTGTGAGGGTCCTGCACTCTCTCCCTAGCTGCCACAACTACCAGACCGTCTGCCTACGCTCTCGTGTTTTCACCTCACCTTTCGCCCCATTAGTGATAGTACTTAGCTCATCAATTCTCCATCTATCCATACTAATCCATAGATCATTAATCATCATTCCCATCAATCATTAAGTATAGTGGCCCCCTTCTTTATTCATCAACTCTATCCTATTAGCTAACACTCCCGTTTCCCACACGCCATCTTGTAACAACGCCATGGCTCAACAGGTCAACTAGGCCCTACAGCACTAGTTCCAGTATTCAGGTGATATAAACTATTGTATGGTATTTTTATACAGTCCACTATATAATCATAACTACGAATGTCCATAGATAGGTTAGATATGGTACCAGAATCCGAATTTGGCGTTTCAAATTCACTTTTGGCGCCAAGAATCTGAGTGACTGAAATCGCCGATAGGCCTATGCAATAATTTACTTATCATTACTTATTATATCTTATATACATAATAATAGGTAGCCAAATTACCATAATATTAAATTATATTTCATAATATACTTATATAAACAGAGTAATCTTGGCCAAACCGATACGCATGCGGTTTTGTTTACCAACAGTTTACTAAAGTGCCAACATTATCGATTTTCTTCGAGCCGACTCGAGCGGGAGGGTTACCAATTGAAGTTCAAAGCGCTAGCATATATTGTTAGATGTAAGACATGATAAATACCACTAGAAATATGAATTGGCAAAATCCATATAATATCACTTCGAAATTGTTCTGAAATCTCAAAACAAAAGTTTAAAGTGTAAATCATTGCTGCTAGATCGAAAGGTCTCTAGATCTAGCGGTAGTCGCTTTACGTATTGGCAGTACTGTTAGAAGTAAGACACGATAAATACCACTAGAAATATCAATTGGCAAAATCCATATAATCACACTTCGAAATTGTTCTGAAATTTCAAAACAAAAGTTTAAATACAAGCCGCTAGTGTAAATCATTGCTGCTAGATCGAAGTAAAGGTTGCTAGATCTAGCGGAAGTCGCTATACCTATTGGCAGTACTGAACACTGCAGAGTTCCGACGCGTTATTGTTGTTGATGTTACAGTAGAGGAATGAACAGAATATTTTTCTTGTCCAATAATAGCTATTTCATAGTCCCACAGGACTTATTTGGATATATTTATGACCCCTGGTATGAAGGTATGTTGCCAATATAATAATAGAGACAAATAAATAGTTAAAGGACTAATAACCTAATAATAATGACATAAATAATTAACTCTGTGTAGGCCTATCCCGATACTTCCTCTGCCCAAACTGGTCATGGCCCATATAGTTTGGTTATGAGAATGATCACTGTATAATGTCTTTGCTTTTAAGCATTTAAAGTACGAAAATGAAGGTCAAAAGGGTGAACTTGGGCCTCGTCAAGACTAACGGATAACTTTCCCATTTAAAGTACTATTCGCATTTGGCGAAATTCAATTTTGGCGCTGGTTTGGCTAGACTAATTAAATCGCCAAATGTACTGTAAATACCTCCTGAATACTATTTTGGAGGGTTTTAATGGAGCGGATGGTAGGCTACTTTCGAAGGATGCATAGAAATGTTTAAGCGCATGTACACTCGACCAAAAAACAATCTTTACACTGGTAAGCTGTAAATAATCTAGTGTGAACTGAATGAATCAGGTGAAACATACGTCTGTGAGTTATTATCATAAGATTTCGACCCGCTTCCAGAATGTTTAGAGCGTTAGTGTAAAGATTATTTTTTGGTCAAGTGTACCTCGTAAGCTGGAGCGGGTAAATCACACAAATTTGTAATGTGAGCGGCTTTTACTCTGAAGGGCTGACCATACGTTTTTTCTAGCATGGCTACTGCGGTGACATAGCTACCGGCTACTAAATTGAACCCCTAACAGCTTCTGGGCTTCCCCTTCCAGCTGCCCACACAAATACGTAAATTTCTGTATTTCTGACAACTCCGAATAGTCATGGATGGTGCAGCGGAAGAGGTCCCAGAACCCCGTCCATAGAGCCGGGTCACCCCCAAATTTCGGGAGATGAATAGTTAGTAATTTAACACCGGCTGGTTTTGTAGGACTTTTAGAGGAAGGACGGGGTTTGATTAGCTCCTCCAATTTAGCTACCAGTATCTCCATTGATTCGGAGTACTCATCGTTGACCCCCGCAATTTGTTCTATGTCAACCAAAATGCATTAATATCTTTTGTGAGCCTAGTTAGACACCCCCTAGCGATCCCCTTTCTCTTTTTTAATTCAGGAAGGGTGGCAGTCATGATGGAAAATCGCTAGGCTAGACTACACAAAAAAAAGTACAGTATTCCCGGTGTCATTACTTTTCCCCACTATTATTTTAGGCCTAAAGATGTTATCCTAACATGGCAGAATTGTATTAAAAACCGGCAATGTAATCCCTGATCATTCCCTTAAATATCCTTCCCCTTCTCAGTATCTCTTGCATGTTGAACCCCATAGCCCCAGCAACTGTAAATCTAGACCTAATCCTCCTAACGTTGCAGAAAATACTAAGCTGATCAACGTATATTAGGCCTATGTACAAATTTGCCCTAGTACGGCAACACTCCCGGCCACGAGAAATATGCAGCCGAAAACGAACAGTGGGGGAAATGAGGACAGGAAAGTGAATAAGGAAAATGGAAAATCGAACAAAATTGAGGAAATGTGAAACTGGAACAAACTTCAAGAGTGAGAATGAAAACTAAACATTATTAAAGTAACCAACATCTGAAGAACCATTATATGGTAGGTTCGAAGGACCATTAATTGTTGGGACTGTTTCAACAATCAGTATTGAAAATATTATAAATATAGAGCAGAATGAATAACTGAAAATTACCTTATCATTCGATGTTAATTTCATGGTTTATTAGATCTTAAATACATAATATGGGCCCAATGATTGTACTACATAAAAATCTTAGCTGTTAGGTAGAGGAGAGAACCTTATAGAAGGCTGGATGGTGGTGATAATAGATGATTGATTCAATCTATTGATGGACGGACTTCTTTCCCGTTTGTTTACTTGTGAGGGAATGACCGCATTTATATCTGAGAAATTACCTAGGTTGATAATTATTAATTTCCCAGTCATAACATGGCATTAATATACGTTGATCAGATTTATTATAACTAACAAAAATGGAGTATATAATTTAAACACATACTTCTATTATGCAAATTATATGTATATATTTTATATAACTGGTTGGTTACATAATAGAAAATGGAGTAACTGATGACATAGAAAACGTAAATTAAATGGTTAACTAAATTGTAGGAATTGGATCTTAATACTGTTTCGACAAAGAAGACAAATAGAACTTATGGCAGTGGTGGTTGGAGAGCGAGTGTCAGGTTCCCCGATAATATTTGTGGGAACCTGCTAATTCCAAGCATGCAGTTCCGCAGACAAGTCGGGACATATTTTTCCTTCCTTTAACCTCTGGACTGAGGCCAGACTCTTAAAAGGTTCTACTGGGCGAATGTGGCCAGACTCTTAACCTTTAAAGCGCGAGCTATTAGTCATGAACACCATACTGCCAGGCGACGATTTTAGGCTTCATTCCCGCCTAAAATCGTCATTTTACGATAAATATTATTATTACTTATTCATATGTGCCTATTTTACGTTTATAATGAAGATATTAACATGTAACGGCAATAAAACAAGTGGGAATAGTATTTGGGGGGTGAAAAAAGCTAATTATTGCCGACCGTCCAGTCGTGAGGTGAGAGATGCACGAGCCCTACATCAAAGGAGTACAAAGGAAATCAAGCAACAACAGATCTAGTGACCCTTCTAGGCTGCTTGTCCTCCAAAACACTGAGGATCAAGTGTCCAAACAGTGGTTTAGAGTGGGTAGGGGAACATTGGAAAGGGAACTACTGCCCTAGGAAGTTAGTAGGGGACATATGGGTTAATAACTGAGGGGAGGATAAAATAAAGTTATTTATTTACAAACGCAGTCAGTCGCGGGTTTGATGCGAGATATTTGTCTAGGCGGAATTTAAATGAATCAACGGTGCTGCAGTCTATGACGTCTCGGGGAAGCCCATTCCACAAGTTGACAACTCGATTGAAGAAGAAATTCTTAGATTCGTGTGAGTTAAAAGATTTACCAATAATTTTGCAACCGTTTCCCCGCGCGTAATTAGATTGGTCGATAGTGAAGTACTTACTACAGTTCATATTGTCGATGCCTTTGATGATTTTGAACACTTGAATTAAGTCACCTCTTAATCTGCGCTGGGTTAAAGGAAATAGATTTAATTCTCTAAGACGCTCTTCGTATGGTTTGTTCTTTAGGCTAGGTATCATTTTGGTAACTCTACGTTGAACTCGTTCTAGCTTGTTTATGTCTTTTTGGTAATAAGGGCACCATCATTGAACGCAGTATTCCAAGAGGGCGGACTAAGGAATTGTAAAGGGTTATGATTACGTCTTTGGATTTATGCTCAAATGATCTGCCTATAAAGCCAATTATTTTGTTTGCCTTAACAACTTCTGAACATTGTTGACTCGGTTTTAGGTTACTCGATATTGTTACTCCCAGATCGGTTTCTCTGTTTATATTCTTAAGCTGAGTGTCATTCATCGAATAGTTTGCTTTCTCATTTAGGTATCCGATATGTAGTACTTTACATTTATCCGCATTGAAACTCATTTGCCAAATTTGGGCCCAATGTGACAATTTATCTAGATTGTGTTGCATATCGTCAACTTGTTCTTTTGAGAGTACGCTATTTGCAATTTTTGTATCGTCAGCAAATTTTGAGATTGTACAGGTGAGACCCTCATCTATGTCGTTGATGTAAATTAGAAAGAGAATTGGTCCTAGTACCGATCCCTGGGGTACCCCGCTACTTACATTGGTCTATTTAGATGCCTTACCGTTTATGACTACTCTTTGCTTTCTGTCGCTGAGCCAATTTTCTATCCATTTCAACACACCGTTTTCTATTCCATGCGCTTTTAGTTTTAGCAGTAAACGTTTGTGGGGAACTTTGTCAAAGGCCTTTTGAAAATCAAGGTATATAATATCTACAGCTTTACTCTCATCGTAGAGGTTGAGGATATCGTGGAAGAAGTCTAAGAGGTTTGTTAAACAGGAACGTTTTTACGAAAGCCGTGTTGAGTATCTTTAAGTATGTTATTTTCCTCTAAGTGATTTACGAGTCTGTCTCTTATGACCGTTTCTAGCATTTTACATACAACTGAGGTTAAGCTAATTGGACGATAGTTACTGGGTAGGGATTTGCTGCCTTTTTTTAATATCGGTGTTACGTTGGCTATCTTCCACTGATCAGGCATAGTTCCAGACTGCAAGGATTTATTGAATAGTAATGTCAGTGGTTTGGAGAGCTCATCCTTAGCTTCCTTTAGAACTCTAGGCGAGATTGTATCAGGTCCAGGCGTTTTATTTACCTTGAGTTTATCTAAACAATTCAATACTTCTCTCTCTGTAACGGTGATATTGCTTAGAACATCTGAATTATCAATCTGAATCGGCGATGGTGTAGGGATATCACTGAGGTCTTCTGTTGTAAAAACTGATGCAAAGAAGGTATTGAGGGCATTACTCATTTGTACTTTGTCTTTGGTGTATTCTCCATTTTCATCGACTAACGGTCCAACACTTGAAGTAACTACTTTTTTCTTTCTGATATAACTATAGAATTATTTCGGGTTTGTTTTACTTTGATTCACAATATGTAATTCTAGGGTCTTTTTACTTTGCTTAATTAACTTTTTGGCTTTGCCTCGTAGCTCTACAAATTTCACCCGTTCTTCGTCATTTTGTGAGGATTTTAATCTATCATTAGCAAATTTTTTAGCAAGCAGGCAGTTTGAAATATCTTTATTCCACCATTTGGGCTTATTATTATGGCCTGGACGCCGTATTTTCGATGGTATGCAGTCTTGCACTGCTTTTAGGTAAGTGGTTTCGAATAACTTCCAAGATGTATTTATGTCGTTATTGTTAATTAAAAAGCTCCAGTCAGTTTCTTTAAACATAGCTCTAAGTTTATGAAAGTTTGCTTTCTTGAAATTAGGGACTTTTTCGATGCTACTATTTGGTTCGTTACTAGTAAAGTTTAAAGTGAAAGTTATCGTACGATGGTCGCTGTTACTGAATTCATCACCAACATTCAAATTCTCTATTAATTCTTCTTTTGTTGCAAGTACAATGTCAAGAATGTTATTACCACGGGTCGGTGTTCGAACAAATTGATAAAGCGAACTCTCTTGCAAGTTCGTATACAAGTCATGTACGGAGTGTGAAGTAAGAGTATCGCCCCACTTGGTCACAGGTAAATTAATCCTCCTCTCTCGAAGCCTAAAGAAAGACTGAAGCCTCTGTGAGGCTCTCTTTCACTCTCTCTCTCTCTTCCCACGCACTGAATAGGCGCATGACAACACCATAGAATTGGGTTGGAGATATTGACGCGGTAAATAAACCGATAAACAAGGGAATGATAGGAAAAATAGGTGATAATTGAAGGGGGGGAGGGGGAAGGAGACGGTTTTAACAAATGTGGAGGAGTGATAGGAGGGATGGAGGGGAATTATCTCACTTAATCACATATTCCTTTGTTTTAAGTGTTATTGGGGCCTATTAACTCGGCAGCTGCTAAGCTATGGTATTGGAAAGTGCCCGCCATGCGAAGGTATTTTGATTCATTCCTGACTAAAATCGTCAATTTACCTTATATATAATTAATACTTATCCATATGCACCTATTTTACTTTTAATATGAACATATGAACATTGGAAAGCAATAAAACAAGTGGTAACAGCAATTGGCTGGTGAAAATCGTATATTTTAGCCCCGCGATCGTAATCTGACCTTGAGTGGTGAGACAAACATCTCCCTCTATCTTGTCTCGGAGCATTCTGAGAGACAAGGGATGGACTCTGACTGGCTTGGAGGGTTGGAGATACACTCCTCCACCACCCCTCTAACTGGTATCACACGAGAGCTTTTATAGTGAACATTCGATGATCAAAATTTTTCTGGCAACATTTCAGGAATATTTGGCACTGGTATCGGAAACTAGACTGATGGCAGAAAAATTTAGGCAACCAAAATATTTTAAATGTTGACTACATGAGCTGCCAGACCAGTGTTGAGGATAAATGTTGAGGGAAAAAGCACTTGTGTGATACCGGCTTCTCTCTCCCACCCGTCCTCACATGAAAATACTTGATAAATATCGGAAGTGAAAATACCTGATAATTGAGGAGTTGGGACACATGTGTAGGAGTGGTAGAAAACAATGGAGGGGAATTATCTCACCAAAACACAAGCCAAAGCCACAAGCCTGCCCACCACACTTCCAGTCGCACCCTTCATATTAATCGTCTCCCCGGGCCAGGAGCCTGATGGACTATTATCTAGTCCAACTTGCGCCCGACCCCTTCCCCCAAATGACCACGTTTTCACTCAACTATTCACAAGCATTCTCCATTCATTCCTGTTTATTACCACTTCCTTTGCCTGATCTATCATCCAAAGCTTGTCTTACACAGTCTCTCCATCTCAGTGGGGATCCTCCTGCCCTTCTATTTCCCCTTGTATCTGACTCACACATTCTCTTTGTAAGCCTTTCATCTCCCATTCGTTCAACATGACCATACCAGCTCAGCACCCTTCTGTTTACTCTGGCTGACAAATGTTCCTGCTGCCCCACTCTCCTACATATCTCTTCATTCCTCAATCCTTCTCTACGAGTAACTCCACACATACTCCTCAAGCAGCTCATCTCCATTACATCCAGCTTTCTTCTCTCCTTTTTCTTCAGAGCCCATGTCTCAGCCCCATACATCACTGTTGGCACAACAATTCCTTGATACATTGCACTTTTTATTTTCATTCCGAGATTTCTCGTCTTCCACATAGTTCCCATTTCTCTGAAAACCTTCCTTCCTTCACATACTCTCTGTTTTACTTCCATGTCCATACCTCCACTCCTGCTTATCATTCCTCCTAGATATTTTAACACCTTACGAGCGGCCTATGCGGTTTATTTATGTGTACCGCCCAGCGGGGTGTTTTTAGCCAAAATAGGGCTGTTTACGTGATCATTTTCATGCCTAAATAAGACCCAGAACGTAAAACAAGTATCTATCCCTGAAAGGGCATAAACAGAGCTTTCGAATGACACCATAACGATCCTTGTATGATGGATAGTTTTCTTGTAATAACCGTGCAACGCGAGTGCAAAAAGCAGGTAATTCGGTACTTTTGGTACATAATTGAGTATGTAGCGAGTGAGAGAGGGAGGAGGGAGCTGAGATTTGTGTCAGTAGGTTCGCCGCGGTGGTCTGGAGCAGTCATACGCTCGCTAGTCTCCTGCCACCACTTGTCTCTCTCTCTCAGCCACATTACGTGCTGAAATTGCCACTCGAGTTATGTCGAGCGCCGCCACATAGTCCAGCTTTATTAAATACGACTTAAGTGGTGAGCCGCTAATAAAGGGTTAAACACTCTACTTGTTCCAATATTTCCCCATCCAGCCTCACATCTATATTCACCCTATGATTACCCCTATTACACACCATTACTTTACTTTTATTGACATTCACCTTCAGTTTCCTCCTTCCACAAACCCCACCAAACTCTTTGACTACCCGCTGCAGTTTCTCCTCAGGATCCGCCACCAATGCTGTGTCATCAGCGAACAGCAACTGATTCAACTCCCAATCTCTACCATTCTTTCCTACTAAACCTAATCCTCTTCCCATAGTTCTCCTTTTCACCTCCCTCACCACACCATCCATAAACAACTGGCAAATTAAATTATTTCTGGACTGTTCACCCTTCACCAATATTGAGTACTCCTGCGAATAACTTTCGTTTTGGCATAATTTGAGTAGAATGTTGTCTGCAGTTCTAATGACTTCTATGTTGAGGTGAGCACTACCTGTGGGAGGCAGGCCATTTATTTTTGCCCTCAAAATTTTCACGAAATGTATCACCCATGCCGTGACATGCTGCAATCTTTCGTAGCTGCTATATCTGTCCCAATCCCATAACTGTGTGTCATCTTGGGGCACCGTGCCTACGGTTTGGGTCACGATACCAGCGGGCTGCTCTTTGAGAACTATGTTTTCTGGCCATCCATCAGGGCTCGGAAGCCAAAGTGGCCCATTCCACCACAACGCAGAAGAACTCAAATACTTAGCAGACACGCCTCGAGATACCATATCACTTGGGTTCTCTTTAGTCGACACATACCGGAAATGAGCAGTCCGGACTAGGGCATGTATCTCGTCGATGCGGTAACTTCTTTTTGCTGTTAATCCAGTGTAGGGTAATCTGACTGTCACTCCACACATAGGTTTCAGAGATACAAAGTTTATCCTTACAGGCTACCTCAATAAAGTTTACAATTCTTGCGGCAAGCAAAACTGCAGTTAATTCCATTTTGGGGATAGAAAGGAACTTGATTGGTGCGACTTTGGCCTTTGTCATGACCAAATGGCTGCCTTATGACCCAACAAGATACACAGCAGTCCCATATGCTATACTGCATCAGCAAATGCATGTAGGGATACAGTATGATCGTACACAACTCTCCGAGCGAACTTAATGCTACTACAGAGCACCAGATCATCTTCAATCACCAGCCATTCCGTCTTCAAGTCCTCAGAAAGATCTTTGTCCCAATCCAACTTTAGTCTCCTCAATTGCTGGAGAAATATTATAAACTTTATAGACAGTGGCAACACAACACCCAAAGGATCAAAGAGTTTGGCAGAAAATCTCAAACACTCACGCTCTGTCACATGCTCGACCGGAGTGTACTGAACTCCAAATGAAACATAATCAGAAGCCGTCTCCCATACTAGCCCAAGAACTCTCACCAATTCCTACTGTTCAGCAGCAACACCATCCTTTAGCAACACCTCTCTCAGAACAGGACTATTGGTAGCCCATTGATGCAGGAACAAGTGGGCATTGTCCATAACTTCACGAGCCATACCGTATGCACGGACGAGGGAATCTTCATTGTCCCCCGCACCTTGGAGGTTATCGATATATAGCCCAGCCCTAATTTCTTATATGATTTTTGGGTCTACATAAAAAAGGAAAGATGTTTTAGGATGGTTGCGTTCAGCAGAAACTGGGAGAAGGTAGCGCCAAACATTACAACCCGGAACTGATAACAACGTAGAGGCGAATCCAGACGAAGAGTATCTTTTGGCCAGATGAACCTGGTGCAATCCCTGTCGTCTTCATGTAGTTTCAACATCAAGAAGGCCTTCTCGATGTCACTGACCCACGCATACTGATGCAGAAGGAATCTCAACAAGAATTGAGCTAACTCCGGTACTAAAGATGGTCCCGTGTACAGACAGTCGTTCAGACTGGACTTGTACTGGTTTACCTTAGCGGAACAATCAAATACAATGCGCACCGGAGTAGTCCTGCTTTCCTTTATGATCCCATGATGCACCAGATAGTGATATGACCCAGAGTCACCGAATGGAACTTCCTCAATGGAACCACGCGACAACTGATCAGAAATTACCTGTTTACAAAACCCAGGTTCAGCAATAAATCTCTTCTTGAGTCCTCGTAATCTACCCACAGCCAAACCTTTGTTGGTGGGCAACTGTCCCATTTCTTCGGTCCATGGCAGACGTACCTGATACTGCTGACTTTCAGGATCATACGTGACTGTTTACTCATATGTGGTCAAAGCTTGCCGTTCGGCTTGTGAATGTTCTTTAGGTGAGATACCAATATGGTCTAGATCCCACAAAGCACTTAATTCTTTATGACATGGAAATTGTCCAGTAGACATATATTGATCTACTGGGGTCACTGTCACCTTAAGTATTGTAACAACCTCAGTGCTGGAGCTAGAAGTGGTTGCCGCATAGGAACCACTAAGGACATATCCGGATTTGGTTGAAAGTAAAACCAAATTTCCGGCCCTTTTATAGCCATGTCGCACTATGTTGTAGTACTGGTTGGCACATATTAGTAGCTCCAATTGTGCTGTCTCGGTAAGGTACAAGTCGGCCAATTTTATGCCACGACGCTGTAAACTAGTGATTTCAATTTTTAGACTAGTTTCGACCTTGTGTTCGGGGAGATCATCGACAACTATTGCATCAAGACGATGAAATCTGCCACGATGTATATACTTCAGCGCTACAACAGGATACTCATGAAAGGTTTGTGTTCCGGTGAAGCCGTGAAGACTCAATTGTTCCGTTCCCTTGGATTCATAAGAAAGGGACGGTAGTACAGAGATCTTCACGAAAGTCCTCTGCGAGCATTGATCGAGTAGCGATCTGACCTTTATGGTTTTCTTGTACTTACCCTTTATTGTGTAGTAGTAGCTAAAATTAGGATACAAAAGAAGTGGGTGAGGAGAGCTGGAGGGAGGCGAGAGGAAGGTGGAATGGTGAAGAGGGTGGAGAGGCTACAGGAGGAGGAAATCAGGGAAGAGTACAGGAGAGCAGTAGAAAGACGACTAGGTGGGTTCGACCTGGAAGATATGGAGGAAGTGGAGGAGATGAGCAAGGTGTTTAAGGAAGAGATTTGTGCAGCATGTGAGGAGGTGTGTGGAGTGAGGAGAAGAGGGAGGGGAGTGAAAGGTACAGCATGGTGGACAGAAGAGGTAAAAATAGCTGTGGAAGACAAGAAGAAAACAAATAGAGAGTGGTTGAGTAGTAGAGGGAATGAAGATTTGGAGAGGCAGAAACGAGCGAGGTACGTGGAGAGAAAGAGAGTGGGGAAGAGACTAGTGAAAGAAAGTAAGAGAAGAGTAGATGAGGAATTTGGAAGGAATCTGAGTGTAAATTGGAGGGAGTGTAAGAAACTGTTCTGGAAAGAAGTCAAGTAAGTTGGGAAGGTAGCAAGGGAAACAGTACGGGTGTGAAAGATAAGAATGGGAGAATGCTTGCCGAGAAGCAAGAGAGAGTCGAAAGATGGAGGGAGTACTTCAACGAGTTGCTAAATGTAAGGAATGAAGAGCCAGCAAACAAAGTTGGATATGGTATGGGAGGGAGAAGAGGAGAAGTAGTGGAGGAGGAGGTGGGGATCAGGAGGTCAGAAGTGTGGGAAGCCATGAAAAGAGTGAAGTTGGGGAAAGCACCAGAAACAGATGGAGCGTGCGGGGAAATGTTGAGGTATGGTGGTGAGATAGTGTTCAAATGGGTATGGAAAATTTGCAAACTAGCATGGGAGAAGGGGAGTGCACCCGATGACTGGAAGACTGGCATAATAGTCCCCCTATATAAGGGCAAAGGGGAAAGAGGAGTGTGTGGTAACCACCGAGGAATATGTCTTTTAAGCGTAGCAGGGTAGGTGTACAGTAGGATAGTGATTGAGAGAGTGAGAGTGAGAAGAGAGAAATGGATAGGCGACGAGCAGGGAGGTTTTTAGGAAGGGAAGAGGATGTGTAGATCAGATTTTTACCCTGAATTGTGTTGTGGAGAAATATCTTGAGAAACAACAAAAGGTGTATGTTGCCTTTATGCGCTTGGAGAAGGCCTATGACAGAGTGGATAGAGAAGGTATGTGGAAAGTACTTAAAATATACGGAGTAGATGGCAAGTTGCTGAAAGCAGTGAAGAGCATGTAGTGCAAAAGCGGCAGTACGTGTGGAGAGTGAGCAGAGCGAGTTCTTTGACCTGAATGTTGGGTTGAAACAGGGGTGTGTGATGTCCCCGTGGTTGTTTACTGTTTATATGGATGGAGTCATGAAAGAAATACTAGGAAGAGCAGTGGATGTTGGTATATTGCTGATAAGGAAGGGAAATGAGTGGAAGCTGCCTATACTGCTGTTTGCGGATGATACAGTTCTGATGAGCGATAATGAATGGGAGTTGTAGGGTCTGGTAAATGAGTTTGGAACAGTGTGCAAAAAACGGAATTTGAAGGTAAATGCGGGGAAGAGTAAGGTTATGGTCTTCGAAAGGGGTGAAGTCACAGAGTGTGAGGTGAAGTGAACGGTCAGGCTATGGAGATCGTCAACTCTTTTAACCTCTGAAGTGCGCATGGGGGTAATTGGAAACGTCCCCCTGTGCTGACGTATTTGAGGTGTTTCCGTCACTAAAATATTCATTGTGCCATTAACAGCATTAATACTTATCCATATGCGCCTATTATGGGTTGATTATAAAGGTATTAACCTGAAACAACAATAAAACGAGTGAAAACAGCGTTTGGATGGTCAAAATCGGAGATATAGCCCGCGAGTTGTATAATGTATGGGTGAGGCAATCTGCTTTCCCGCCAATTTCCCCCAAGGCCACTGAGACACAGACGATCGATACTCTCTCTCTCTCTCTTGCACTCGCTTGCTATCAGTGATGACCACACCCTCCAATCGGATTTCTAATGTTAGCACGAAAATATACCTCAGAATAAGGGAATAACAGGGAAAATAGGTGATAACTGAAGGAGAGGAGGAAAGTGGGGAAGGAGGGGAGGTAGAGGACTGAGATTTTGCATGGCCCAGGGGCCAAAAAATTTTTTTTTTTTTTTTTTTTTTTTTTTTTTTTTTTTTTCGATGTCAAAAGTTGATTTTTGTTTTCTCTGACTCTTAAGAGTCTCCCCGCAGTGCGCCGGGGGAACTCTTAAGAGTCTCCCCGCAGCTCCCGGGTTAAGTATCTGGGCAGTGTGTTGAGTAAAGATGGGACTATGGATGAAGAAGTGCGGGAGAGGGTGCAACAGGGGAAGAGTGTTGTAGGAACGTTGGAGCAGTAACAAGAAATAGGGTGGTCAGTATGGAAGTGAAGAAGTCCTTGCATGACAGTGTGGTAATCCCGACACTAACTTACGGAAGCAAAGCATGGACGTTCGGGATGAGACTCAGACCAAGAGTGAGAGAGGTGGAAATAAGTTACTTGAGAACTGCGTGCGGAGTTAAATGGAGGGATATACAGACGAATGAGGAAGTAAGAAGGAGGTGTGGAGTGGAGGTAGATGTGCTGGAAAGTGTGAAAAGGAACAACTTGAGATGGTTCGGCCATATGGAACGTATGGAAAGCGAGAGAATGACTAAGAGGGTGTACGAGAGCGAGGTGGAAGGACAGAGAGGAAGAGGTGCGCCGAAGGAGAGGTGGAAGGATGGAGTGAGGAAGTATATGAATGAAGGCAGTGCTGGTTGGGAGGAGGGGCGTCAACTGACTGGGGACATAGGTGCATGGGGGCAGTTCATTCGTGGCCACCCCTTCGGGGATCACGGTGTCAGGCAATAGATAGATACCTGTAGATAGACCCTTTACTGGCAGCTGAACTGTGGGTAAAATCACTGTCTGTTTACTCATACTTATGGACATTGTTGTTGAGGTTGTAGGTGTTGACTCTTCTCTATTACTACCACCACCTGCCGATATTACCTCTCTGCTTCTGGCACAGGGAGTGAAAATGTTTGCCACGGCAGATTTTACAATTCTTAATATTAGAGTTTGTGCACCCATTACTACCGTGTTCACTGGAGAGACACCCGACACAGAGCCGTAGTTGCCTAGCTCTCTTTACTTTGAGAGAAACTGTCTTATATTTAAAGCATTTGTATCAGGGATGATTATTCCCGCTACACAATTTACAGGTAAATCGGCTACTATTGCTCTGTGTCGTGAAGGCAGCTGTAGCCATAGGCAATTCTTTCACAGGGGTATCTTGACCTACCATGTTATAGAGTTCCGCCTGAAAACACTGTGTGAAAGTCTTGTAATCTAGGCTCTGATAACACATCTCCCTTCTAACGGTCTCCTTAACCTCTGGACTGCGCATAGGGGGTAGTATACACCATTCGCCTGTGCGGAGGTATTTACACTGTTTCCTCACTAAAATTGTTATTTTACCATAAATATCATTAATACTTATCCATATGCGCCTATTTTACGTTTAATCTGAGGATAGTAACATGTTACAACAATAAAACAAGTGGAAAAAGTGTTTGGATGGTAAAAATCGTGAAATGAAAGCGAGAGTTTCATTCATCAAGTGTGAGCCAGCCTGCTCTACATCCTCCCCTTTCATAGCCTGGAGAGACACTGCGGCCTCTCTCTGTATCTCCCGCTATTTCCCACGCTTAGACACACAGATGACCACACCCTGCTAGCAACTCGCTAATGTTAGCACGAAAATATACCTAAGAATAAGGGAATAACAGGGAAAATAGATGATAATTGAAGGGGGGGGGGGAAAAGGGGGGAAGGAAGGATGTGGAGGAGTGATATGTGGCATGGCCGGGGGGCAAAAAAAAAAAAAAAAAATTTCAAATGCTACTGAGGTGTTTTTAATTTTTGTTTTTGTTTAGGCCTAGGATCATAAGAGTCTCCCCGCAGTCACCCAGTAAAACTCATAAGAGTCTCCCCGCAGTTCCCGGGTTAACTGGTGATGGCAATTTATTCAACAGTGTAATCACGCAAAATTCCTCCAGACTTACCCTGCAGATCGCACTGCACTTTCCATATTGGCGTAAAAAGCCTTTAGTTCTGCTGCTTGATATTTAGGTGACAAGGTCATGAAAATGCATGATGTGAGCTGCTTTTACTCTGTCGGGATGCCTGAAGGTCTCTTGAAGCAAGTCTATGGCGGGGGCATAGCTTTCACCCTCAACCGTGAAACCTTCTATGAGTTTATAGGCGTCTCCCTGTAGCTGACCCCTTAAGTACGATCAGCTTTTGCATCGCACTTAAATCAGCCCTGTCATGCACCACACATCTGAACATATCCCAAAATCCAGTCCATAATGTGGGGTCGCCAGCGAAGGTGGGCAAAGTCAGGTGCGGCAATTTGAGACCCGATCCTTTCTTAATTTCGGACCGATTATGTCCTTCTGGTTTATCCAGTTTCTCCTTCAGACTAGTGATTATCCCATAAATGTCAAATAAGTAGATGGTATCCTCTTGGTTCTCTTTAAGATACTCAGTGTCAGAGGTATATAGTGGCATCAAGACATCTTGATTGGCTTCAAAATTGACCACCTGTGTCTGCACGCTATTTAATTTTGCCTCGACTTCTACCCGAGTTGCGGATTCCAAGAACTCATCTAAATCCTTTGACAGGACCGTTAAGGAACTTTTAATGCCTGCCCTACGGCGTTTGCCTTGGGCTAGAGCGTCCATATTGTCACCTTTAGTCATAAACGGATGGAAATTGCTAAATACAAAGTTTTACTATTGTTCTAGTCGAAAAGAGAAATCTCCCGCCGATCAAACTCGGTTCGGAATGAACACTTAAACACGAGCGGCAGTATCCATAGGCGGTAACTTAGTTCATGGTTATATCAAGGATCAAAGGAAGAACACACATGTTGAAATAAATTTATTTAGTTTATCATTTGTGGTTAGGCACACACCTTAAATCGCAAAAACAATTAACCTCTTAGCTGCGCAGCTATGGTATTTAAATGTGCCCGCGGTGCGAAGGTATTCTGATTCATTCCTCTCTAAAAAATTTAATTTACCATATATATATATAAGTAATACTTATCCATATGCGCCTATTTTACATTTAATATGAACATATGAAGATAGGAAAGCATTAAAACAAGTGGTAACAGCAATTGGCTGGTGAAAATTGTATATTTTAGCCCCACGGTCGTAGTCTGGCCTTGAGCAGTGAGAGACTAACGCCCTCACTCTCTCGTATCTCGCGTGGCAGTGAGAGGCCAGGGGAGCTTTCAGACTGGCTTGGAGGGGCGGAGTTACACATCTCCACCCTCCTCCCTCTCTCCCACCCGTCCTCCCACGAAAATACTTGATAAATATCGGGAATAATGGAGAAAATACCTGATAATTGAGGAGGGGAAAAAGGGGGGGGGGGGGGGGGGGGGAAGGGGGGGGCACATGTGTAGGAGTGGTAGCAAGTAATGGAGGGAAATTATCTCACTTAAACACAAATTTATTTATTTTTAGTGTCACTGGGGTGTTTTAAATGTTTTTTTTTAGGCCTAGGATCTTAAGAGTCTTCCCGCAGCCGCCCAGTAGGACCTCTTAAGAGTCTTCCCACAGCCGCCCAGTAGGACCTCTTAAGAGTCTTCCCGCAGCCGCCCAGTAGGACCTCTTAAGAGTCTTCCCGCAGCCACCGAGTAGGACCTCGTAAGTCTTCCCGTAGCTGCCAGGTTAACCCGGGAACGACGAGAACACTCTTAAGAGGTTTTGGAGGGCAAAGACGAGAACACTCTTAAGAGGTAAGGCCTAAAAATTGTTTTTTAAAAAGCCCCAGTAGCACTTAAAACAAGTGAAATGGTGATTAAGTGAGATAATTCTCCCCCATACCTTCTATCACTCCTCCACATGTGTCAAAATCCCCTCCTTCCCCCCTCTTCCACCCCCTTTCAATTATCACCGATTTTCCCTCCTATTACCATATTTATTAGTGTATTTATGGTGCCAATATCTCCAAGCCAATCCTAGGGTGTGGTATTGCGCGTGTCTATGCGTGAGAAAGACAGAGAGAGAGAGAGAGAGACAACCCTCACACCCTCAGTCTCTCTCCAGGCACCGAGACGGGAGGATATACTGTACATCGCGGCTGCCTCACATTTCATGAATGACCGGTCGGCAATAATTCGCGTTTTTGACCATCCAAACACTATTCCCACTTGTTTTATTGTTGTTACATGTTACTATCTTCATGTTTAACGTAAAATAAGCGCATATGAATAAGTAATAACGATATTTATTGTAAAATGCCAGTAGTATGGTGTTCACTACACACAGCTCGCCGTTCAAAGGTTAAGGACAGAAGGGAGCCTCTAAACTAAAATCATAATGAGGATGATGATAGATGATCGGTGAATCGGTGGAAAGCTACGTTAAGGTTAGTACTATAGTGTTAATGGAATGGAATGAGAGAACAAGACAAATAGAACTATTGGCAGTGGTGGTTGGAGAGCGAGTGTAAGGTTCACCGATAATATTTGTGGGAACCTGCTAATTCCACGCATGCGCAGACAGGTCGGGATATATTATCCCTTCCTTTAAATAATTACCTAAGTTTATAGGAATTATATTTTACCCAGTATCTAATATAATATATAATTTAATGTTCTTCCCATTTAAACTAAATCATAATATTACAATTATGTATCCTACAAACTTATACTTATAACTTAAGATTAGACTTACACCTAGACTGTCCATGCTCTTGGAATAAAAGTATGGACATATATTATACATATTTTTTTTTTTACATTTCAGGCTGTTCCCGGCTGCAAGGTTCCGAGAAAAAACAAGAGGAAAAAATCAGAATATAAAAGAAGCACCGAAAATAAAGCCAGAACAAAACGTGAAGTAAAGGCTAATCCCTCAATACCTTCACCTGACATCAAAACCAAGAGGAAACATAAGCCAAAGATTAAAAACTTCCAAAATAAAAATCAAGACATTAGGAAACTTAATAAGAAGATTTCATTAAAACAAAATAACAAAGGAAAGCCTAAAACAAGGAAACATAAGGACGTGAAAAGAAACCGTATTAACACAAGAAAATCCATGCACAAATCTAAGACTGCTGATAGGAGAAAAGGCATCGCTGTAAAGGGAACCGTCACAAGAAAAGGCAAGAAAATGCGGAAAAAAATGTTTAAAATCAGGATGAAAGATGAAAATAAACACAGTGACAAGGAAAACCAAAACCAAAAAGACAAGCAAGTGAAAGATAAGAATGAAACGGAAAAACAAGAAGAGGATGCAACAGAAACGGAGAAACCAAAAAAAGGCAAAGAAAAAAACGAGAAACCAGAAATGGACAAAGATGTAAACAAGAACAAGGACAAACAAAAGGAAGCAGATAAAAATAAGAACAAAGAAAACGGGAAGAATAATGAACACTCTGACAGCAAAGATAAAAACAAAGAAAACGGGAAGGATACTGAACACTCTGACGGCAAAGATAAAAACAAAGAAAACGGGAAGGATAATCAACACTCTGACGGCAAAGATATACACATAACGAAGGGGAAGGGTAAAGAGACAGACAATGAAGTTAACAGACAGGAAGAGGAACACCACGAAACTAAGGACGAGGAAACTAGCGACAAAAAGAAAAAGAAGAAACGGAAGAACGGAAAGAAGAAACGGAAGAACAGAAAGAAGAAACAGCCCGAGAGATACAATCCCTTGAACGCCACCAATGCCGGAGTTGATGTGTGGGTGAAGATCTCTACTTATTCGAGTTGGATATTATATATCGCCTTTGGGAGCAATGACACCTTGATTTGCCAGAGGATGTTGGACCCCCATGATGTTGGTTTATTGACGGGAAATGTGGAAACGGAAGAGTGCTAAAGAGAGAGAGATGGTGTTGGATCCACATGATGTTGAATTACAGTGGATGCATGTCGATAAGGAAGAGTGCTAGAGAGAGGGGGGAGGGACATGGCCCCACATGATGTTTGTTGTTGTTGTTGTTGTTGTTCCCCAAGCTGCCTGGCCGAACAGCCCCAAGGCCCCGAGCAATTCCAAGGCCATAACCGAGCGCCCCCACAGAACCCTTCCTGCCGACCACAATAAAGCCTGGGTGACCGAAGCCACTCCATGGCGGGGAGCTGAGGAGGGTGCGGAAACGCCCGGGAAACCAAAGCCCCACCCAGGGCCCTGTGCCCCTCAACAATTATGAAGAGAAAGTTGAGGGGCAAGGGAAAAATGTGACGCTTTGGCTTCCAATCTTGGTAGATTGGGAGGTCAATCCACGGAAAAGACGCCGTCACTTGAGATCTAGAAAATATATAAGTTAAAGGAACAGTCAGAGTAAGCTATGGGTATGGCAGAGATCGCTCAGTTCTCACTCTGATAGACCAGCCCATCACCACATGACTAGAACCCAATCCTCTCAGCATCAGCTAGGAAAGGCCCTAGAAAGCCGCCTTTGGCGGGGGGATAGCTCCCCTATTTCAACCCCTTTCGGGGTCGGGCACCCGCCCACATGATGTTTGTTTAATATGGTGGCATGAGAGAAAGGAGAAAGGAGAGAGGGAAGTATTACGCTACTATATTCACATGATATTGGCTTAATGTGTTGCATGTCGAGAGAGAGAAAGATAGAGACCCATTGAGAGAGCATTTTATCTTAATTACGTAAGAAAGCCAATATTAAGCCTGTGTGGGTGAGGTTAATCTTACTGGGGCATATTCGTTATTATTTTATTATCATTATTATTATTATTATTATTATTATTATTATTATTATTATTATTATTATTTGAAAATACTCTAAGATTCTTTTATATAAATATTTCAACATCCACTGCACTAAATTAGATTATATATTCAAAATTATCGAAGTTGAGTGATATAGATAAAGATAAATATATATTTTTTGAACCTGAACATTACTGGATCGGAAAATTAATTACCATATACCCATTAGGTTTGAACAATCAAATTATAGGAGTAGGCAATATATTATACAAAAACTTTAAAGTAAGTGATTTTGATAACCCTTATATTAATTTCCCAACTATTAATAGAAGACCTAGTAGACATAGGAATCGTAAATTGAATTCAATTAATAAAAATAAGAGCAGATCAGATATTAATCTAATAGTTAATAATTTATATTCACTATATGTGAATTTTGGAATCAAACATTAACAAATTCACCGAAAAGCCTAAATTTGTTTTTTACTCCTTTGGTAAATAATATAATGAACAATAAGAACAATTGTTCTAATCATTTTAAAAAGATAGTCTTTGCCTTTGTGGGATATATTAGAGCTAATTATAAGAAATCCTCTGATAAATTACCTAAAAGTCAAATTATTTCTCTTCTAAAATACTCCTCAAAAGTTCTTGAAAAAATTAACATTAATGGTATAATTAATTCTAAATTGGTTAAATCTAAATTACCAGATGGTTGTAAAATGTTCAATCCATTAATAACGTATTCTTATTATAAACCATAGATCACATTTTCGCGGTTTCGAGGTTCGAACTTGGGGGTTCGTTTTCCGATATTTGGTCCCTTACTGCAAAGTTCCATTTTCGTGTCCAGTCCAGATCTACTGTAGTCTATGGATAAACCAATAGGATCTACAATTTTCAATTATAAAAATGTTTTAGAAAATCTTTCAGATCGATATATTTGTGATAATAATAAATGTATATGTAAAAGGGTCCTGGATATGCCAGCTAGTATTATACAGTATACAGTCCAACAGGTCATATAATTACAGGGATGTAGAATTAGTTAAACATTTTGAGAAAGATAAAATAGCTGAACTTTGCAGTAAAGGTTTTTAAAATAATATAGAATTGGAAATTATAAAGCAATGTGGGGCAAAATGTATAATGACATTGTTACGTCAATTAATAAATAAAAGATAAACTAATAAAAACAACTAAATGCAATGAAAGGGAACTAGAAGCATGGGCTAAACAATTAAATACAGTAGTTCGAAATAATATTTCATCTTTAAGAAATCAATTTAATCTTTCAGATTTTGTAATGTACAAATATAATTACTTTAAACCTAACTTGATAAATTTGCATAAACATTCTGTAATAACTACAGTAGATAAAGCCAGCAATAATTATAGTTTTACCTGTAAACAATTGTGTATAGCCAATATAAAACAAAACATAGGAATTAGTGGTAACATGCTTAATATGAATATACATTGTAACTCTGTTTACAAACATTAATTATATAGTTAATGAACACATTATATATGAATCTTTTGATATATAACTTTCAGATAAGAACAATTGTATTCCTAAACTATGCATGTTACCTAAATTTCATAAGAGCCTATACAAATAGCGATATATTGCTAGAGCTAAATTTGCAACCTATCTATCTATATGCTCAGGCCCGATCCCCACTTTTCCTATTGTTTTACCTTTATTTTCTATTTTATTCTATTTTATTATTTTTTTGGTTTAATTTTCTTGGGGGTGGCCGACTCAAGACAGAGCAAGAATAGGGAAAACACAAAACACAAGGCAAAACAACGAAAAAACACAGACAAAACACAAAATTCACACACATCTAGGTCACCCAGGAGAATACTCAGAGACCAGGGTCACCAAGGTCGCTCCAGCACTCCCCCGGCCCCTGACCACTCGGAGAGGCTCCGATCTCGGCAGGCAGACATGCAGCAGAGCCAAAGCCACAAGCCCGCCCACCACTCTTGCAGGCGCACCCTTCATATTTATCGTCCCCCCGGGCCAGGCACCTGATGGACTATTATCTAGTCCAACTTGCGCCCGACCCCTTCCCCCAAATGACCACGTGTTCACTCAACTATTCACAAGCATTCTCCATTCATTTCTGTTTATTACCACTTCCTTTGCCTGATCTATAGTCATTCCTCTATCATCCAAAGCTTGTCTTACACAGTCTCTCCATCTCAATGTGGGTCTTCCTGCCCTTCTATCTCCCCTTGTATCTGACTCACATATTCTCTTTGTAAGCCTTTCATCTCCCATTCGTTCAACATGACCATACCAGCTGAGCACCCTTCTGTCCACTCTGGCTGACAAATGTTCCTGCTGCCCCACTCTCTTACGTATCTCTTCATTCCTCAATCCGTCTCTACGAGTAACTCCACACATACTCCTCAAGCAGCTCATCTCCATCACATCCAGCTTTCTTCTTTCCTTTTTTTTTTCAGAGCCCATGTATCAGCCCCATACATCACTGTTGGCACAACAATTCCTTGATACATTGCACTTTTTACTTTCATTCCGAGATTTCTCGTCTTCCACATACTTCCCATTGCTCCGAAAACTTTCCTTCCTTCACACACTCTCTGTTTTACCTCCATTTCCATACCTCCACTCCTGCTTATCGTTCCTCCTAGATATTTAAAACACTCTACTTGTTCCAATATTTCGCCATCCAGCCTCACATCTAGATTCACCCTACGATCACCCCTATTACACACCATTACTTTACTTTGATTGACGTTCACCTTCAGTTTCCTCCTCCCACAAACCACTCCAAACTCTTTGACTACCCGCTGCAATTTCTCCTCAGAATCCGCCACCAACGCTGTGTCATTAGCGAACAGCAACTGATTCAACTCCCAATCTCTACCATTCTTTCCTACTAAACCCAATCCTCTTCCCATAGTTCTCATTTCCACCTCCCTCACCACACCATCCATAAACATATTAAACAGCCATGGTGACAATACAACCACTAAAACTTTATCAGAACAACTAGTGAACATTTTAAAATACATTAAGAGTGCACACAAAAGTTACTGCAGTACTATAAAGAACAGAAGTAGAATTAATTATTTCTGGAGTGTAGATTATTCATTAGAAGTTGTTAACAAAATTCACACCATGCCAAAAGTGACTTCAGTACAAAGCTTCGACTTTTCTACTTTGTATACCAATATGTCTTTAGAAAATGTATATTCAGAACTCTATTATATTATAAATGTACAATTTAAGTTTCTTTTTGATAAAGGTTATAAGTACATAAATACTAAACCACATGTATATGAAACATGGTGTAGCTCTACTCCCGGGAAATGTATAAGCTTTGGTATATATAGCCTACACTTAAATTAAAGACTCACTTAAATATTTACTTTTCAATACATATGTTAAATTCGGGAGACACATTTTCAAAAAAATACTAGGTATTCTTATGGGTGGAAATGCTAGCCCACTCATTGCATATTTATTTTTATTGGCAGTAGAATTTAACTTTCTGAATAATTTAGTAAACAGTAAAAATCCTCAAAAATTAGCGCTAGCTAAATTACTAAGTAATAACAGTAGACATATCGTTGACATTTTTGTCCCGTAAACAATGTCAAAGAAGTTGCTAAATTAATTTATCCAAATTCCATTCCATTTACACAAAGTAATAATAATAATGATGTTGAAAATGTTCTTGATCTAAATATCAAAATAATTAATGATAAATGTAGGCTACACTTAAAATATATCATAAAGTTGATGATTTCAATTTTAATGTAATTAACTTTATAATAATAATAATAATAATAATAATAATAATAATAATAATTAAAGTAAAAAGGCCATCCACCAATCACCGCCCCCCCTCTTACCTGCTCCCATCGCCAGCTGAGTTTGACACACCTCCCCAGCCGGTCAATCAGCGGCCTCCATTTTCGGAGCACAAAGCTGGACTCTCCACCTCACCTCTAAATTTGCTCTCGTTCTCTTCCCGGACAGTTTCCTCTGGTTGCAATAGATTCAATACCTCGGTGCCCGCCCTATACTCCCGTAAGCCACTGAAAAACATTTGCAACCAGCTTCCAGGAACTTATTATGGAGAGAAAAGAGTGGAGGTGGAGAAGTCGAGAAATCAAAGCGAGCGGGCTGCCGCGCGAGCCGCTCAGCCAATCACAGCACGGGAGAGCAGGAGGCGGGACTATAAAGCAAGGGGGAGGGGGGGGTCAAAAACCTTCACCTTCACCTTCACCAGACTGCCTCTCCACTCTTGACCACCTCTGCCATGGCCACCAGCACTACCACAACCATTGGTATGGTCAAGTGGTTTAATTTCAAAGCAGGCTATGGTTTTATCACCACTTCCAACAACGAGGATATCTTCTGCCACCACACCAACATCCACAACAACAAGAGCAGCAAGAGAGCCTCGTTGGAGAATGGTGAAGCAGTGGAGTTTTCCATCTGCTCCGGGAGTCGGGGAAGAGAAGCCATCAACATCACAGGCCCTAAAGGAGCCCCTGTCAAGGGCTCCTCATTCTCTCCACATAACACTCCACCTAAGGCGCCAACAACAACAACAAATGCAGAAGGGGAAGCGTTATTGAGGGCAAAAATCTACGCCTGTATCCAGTCAGCCATAGCCATCGCTGGTACAGACAAACAACAACTCTGCCAGCTGATCCCCTATCTGCTGTCAGTCAACAAGCTGCCGACAATCACCATCCCTGAGGAGGCTCTCTCCACGACCTCAGCAATCACCAAGAGGTCGTCGGCAAGGAAGAAGCCCTCCAAGAGACAACAACGCCGAGCCCCAGAACCAACACCGCTGGAGGCGAGGAGTGCTCCCAAACAACAGCTGCTTCTGCCAAGACCTCTTAGTCTAAACAGAAGCAAAGTGGAGCACTCCTCACCATCAACACCAATGAAACTTGACCAGCAACAGCAGCAACGACCACCAATCATCAATTATAGCCGAACACCAACAAGCGCCAGCCGATGCTCACCAAAATCTGCAGGACCAGCCTCAACCTCCACTCCATCACCAGCCACCATTGATCATCCGGTGGCAGCCTCCACGTCGTCTGAATACTCCGAGTCCACCATAGGAGAAGACGTCGACGTGGAGGGGATGGAGGAAGGAGATGAAGACATTGACCGGGGAATGACCGCCAGCAAGCCGACAAGAACACCATCTCCTTACCTCGATGAACCAAAATACCTCTACGACTAACCATCATCGCGCACCTTCAACAACAACGGCCTTTCCTCTCCAACACCACGTGGCATGCTGCTCAGAACTCAACAACCAACATGAAAAATAGCAAGGTGGTCAGCCCACCAGCTTTTATCTCTCCAACTCTTCATCCTTCAAAACTTCGCTCTCCACTAGACCCTTCTACTTCTAACCTTGAAGCTACCTAGCTTCACTCTGACTCCTGACTCCTGGCAGGTTGCAGATTCATTCGCCGCTCGGACGGCACTGGGCTAGTTTCTCGTAACCTACTTACTTTCTCTCACTTGGGCACCCACGGGAACTCGGCTCCAGCCTCCCAGCCCTCGCCTTTTGTTCCAGAAGGCCCACCTCAGGCCTATTATCAGCTCTTCCCTACTAAGGCAGATACACCTTCAGTATCCGGCCGCCTGTCGTCGCATCGCAGCTTTGCATACCTACAGCAAAGCGATTCAAGAGGACGACAGATAGTAGAGGGGAGTAAAGATGTACAGTTGATTTAAAGAGAGAGAGAGACTGCAGAACTAAACCAGTGGCCACCAGAAATAATACTTGATGTGTCCTTATAGGACAGACTAAAGAGAAAAGATCCTAGACTTATATTGACATAAACTGATGATGTGTTAAGAATAGTTATTTTTGTTAGCAAAGGCGTAATGCCGAGAGTTGTAACTAGATAGGATCTGATATGAAAGATTTAAGTATAAAGTAAAAAGGGGGGGAAAATCAATTCTTACAGACAGAGGGGCAACCAATAGTCTCGGGGGAAAACAGTTTTGGTAAGTTGCCCGATAGGTCAGTTATAGATAGGAAAGGACACTAGTCCACATAAATAATGAACTCATTTGTTAAAAAGGAAACTATATCCATTATCATTTGAGAGGATAATTGGGACAGTTTTGAGGGAGTGTTAAGGACGTCACATCCAATATAGTAATGTATTCATAAGAAGTTATATAAAGGATTATAACCGTGAATCTTTTCCGTGTAGAGGTCTTGAGGTTTAGTTTACCCATTTAAGAAATATTATTGATTAAGTGTTTACTGTGAATATAGCTTATTTGTAATAGGATTGCGTGAGCGTATAATTGGAGGGTGTTATCAATTAGATTTATCAAGGTAAATAGTGTAAACAACCTGTTCATTTGAGTAACTGTGTGAATCCGACAGTGTGATAGAATCCAAGATTGTATTTGAGAGGAAAATCTAACTAACTTGTAATTCCGGCTGGTTCATTTGTAGGAATTTATGGTCTATTCAGAGAGTGTTAAGATACCCTTGTTGTAACGACGTCTTTGTTATATGAGTTAATGTAAGATATAGGAAAGAGTAGTAAAGAGATTATATGTATCAATGCCTTGGTCTCGGGAGTAGACACAATAGGCCCAGTGGACGTGTTTAATTCTTAACCTAAGGCATGCGCATGGGGGGTATGAGACACCACACTCCTGTGCGCACGTATTTGAGCTGTTCCCATCACTAACATCGTTATTTTACCTTAAATAGCATTAATACTTATCCATATGCGCCTATTATAGTTGATTATAAAGGTATTAACCTGTTACAGCAATAAAACAAGTGGAAACAGCGTTTGGATGGTCAAAATCGGCGATACAGGCCAGGAGTTACATTATAATGTATGGCTGAGGCAACCCCCCTCCCCTCCTCTCCTCCCCTTGTCTGGAGAGACACTGTTACGCAATAGTCTCTCTCTCGCTCTTTCCCACGCTTGGTAACAGTGATGACAACGCCCTGCTACCAACTCGCTAATGTTAGCACGAAAATAGACCACAGAATAAGGGAATAACAGGGAAAATAGGTGATAACTGAAGGAGGTGAGGAAAGTGGGGAAGGAGGGGAGGTGGAGGAGTGATATTAGGCCCAGGGGCAAAAAAAAAAAAAAAAAAAAAAAAAATTGGGGGTGTTTTAAATGGATTTTTTTTCCCCCCAGACTCTTAAGAGTCTTCCCGCAGTCGCCCGGGGAATCTCTTAAGAGTCTTCCAGCACTTGCCGGGTTAAGGATAGATAAAGAATATCACTTTTGTTAAATAGGTAAATAACGATTGATTTATTAGGCTCTGGTCTCCACCGTAGACACAGCAGGGCTCAGAATAAACTATAGTACATTAGAAACTAAAAACGTGCCTTTGGATCGAAGTCGACTTGAGTCAATACCTGAATAACGGGAATTCAGCTAGGGAGTAACGGGGGCTCTAGGGTTCCAAAGTACAACCTATCGTGAATCAACGTAATATTCCATCCGTGTCTTGAGCTCATCTCGGCCCGGACAGAGAAACAGTTATTAGAGTAGTTAGGAAGTTTTGTTAAATAAAGTATACAAACTTCTAGCCTGTCGATTTATCCCCCACGTAAATAGTATAGTCGAGAAAATAAAATAAATACTACAATAATAATATTTATTCAGTTGCATATTACAATGTTGGTACCATATAATATGTTACAAATATGACATGTACCAGCTTTGCATAATTCCAACTAAGGATAGCCCAATAAGGCCGTTAGGCGTATTTCCATTGGGGTCCTTGTGGGATTTGGTTAGCTGGGGAAAAAGGGGAGAATACAAAATTTAGATATTTTAGAGAATGTATTTCTAGGGGGTTATATTAAGATACGTTACATTGTATAGTTGGATTGGTCAGAATATTTCAGTAATCAATTTGGCTTGTTTTGCCTATCTCTTATGTCGTATTTAGTAGTAGACATAAGCTTAGTGCTCCCTTCTCGCAGCTGTTCGGTTCAGGTGCTACTTAATTAAAGCTACGTCTGAAGGAATACAATGATTTCTTTTCACGGACTGACTGGGGTAGGTTGTTCTAGTCTGTGATGGCAGTGAAGAAGAATGTTAGCTTACCCTGTCCTTGGATTCTCGGGACCGTAAAACTATACATCCTATTCCTTGTATTGTGTCCATTCCTTTCATTTGCTTTAACAAAATGACTCTTTAAATACTCTGGAGCTCTATCATAAAATATATTGAAGGCATTAATGAGTCTGATTTGTTTAGCCCTGTCAGAGACATTGAGCATACCAAGTGACTGAAGTTGTTGCTGGCCATCATGCGATCTGGGTCTTAGGTTCAGCATGAACCTAACCATTTTAGTTTGAGTGACCTGAAGTTTGTGCTTTGCTGATTTAGATGATGCAGAGTACCAGGATGACACAGAATAGTCAAAATGACATTGAACAAGTGCTTGGCATAGAGTCTTTTTGGTTGCTGCTGGCAAGCATCCCACCTGTCTATACAGGTATTTTATACGTGCTCTACATTTACTCAGGATCGATTCCAAGATTGATTCACCTGACAGAGTCGAATTCAGTTTTAGTCTGAGATATTTAACTTGTGACACTGTTGTTATAGGAATATCATTACAGTTGACCGAGAAGCCCTAAATGTCTTTCAATTTGCGTTTTGTTTCACATAAGATGTCTTCTGTCTTGCCCAGATGAAGAGATAGTCTATTGTCCGCTAGCCAATCACTACACGATTCTAGTTCTTTGGAAAGTGAGGCGGCAATACTTATTTGGTCTTTTCCTGAAACCAGAAGCCACTGTCGTCAGCATACAGTAATAATTTACACTAGACGCTCAGTTCCATGTTGTTCACATAACACAGAAAGAGTAAGGGACCAAGGATGCTTCCGTGCTAGACCCCACAGTTAATTGGCATAGGATCAGATAGATTATCGTCAATTTTGACTCTTTGTGTTCTACCACTAAGATAAGATTTAAACCAGTTCACTGACCCCATGCCCATTGCTTATAGTTTATTACAGAGATATCATGGTCTACTGTATCAAACGCTTTTTGTAGATCAAGAAGAACCATACCGGTGTAGTTACCTTTAGACATTTCTTTACGAATGTGATCTGTTAAGTGGATGAGACAGGAGTCTGTCGAGTACATGCCTCTGAAACCTGATTGGAACTTATAGAATAGATCATTTTCTTTGAGGTAGTGTTCAATTTGGGTGTATACAGCTCTTTCAAGGATTTTTGATACAATACATAATATGCTAACTGGTCTAATTTATTTCCTTTCTTGAATAGTGGGGCTACAATAGCTTCCTTCAGTTCAGCAGGTACAGTATTGGTGTTAATTGACAGGTTGATCATGTGGGTTAGGGGACTTGCTATACCAATGGCTCCATCTCGTAGAAATTTGGCAGGAATTGTGTCTGGTCCTGTGCTTTTATATACATTTAGGTTAGAGCGCTCCTCAAATGTGTATTTTGGTGTAACATTTTGCAATCCAAAAGTGTTCGGGTGTTTGCCTTTATCCCTGTAGAAATTTTGAAAGGTGGCAGTTGTTGTGGTGTATTTATTTAGAGGTTAATAATAATAATAATAATAATAATAATAATAATGCTTTATTTCAGACTCACACAGTACAAAGGGGACCATTCTGGGGTCCATATATACCTTACAGTAACATAAATATATATAGGCTACATAAAATAAAAATAAATTATATAATAGGTTGCGGTATGTTCTGTGCAAGTGTGTGGCAAACCTGATCATTAATTTTGAGAGCAATATTAGTGTTAGATGAATCCCTTGCCTTGTTGCTGTAGCCCGTTTTTTTTTAAGTGCCTCCATAGTTTTTTGGGGTTACTCTGGTATTCCTCTGCCTTACTGTGGAAATAATTAGATTTCGCTGATTTAGTTTTCCTGCTTAGTTTATTCCTAGCCCTGTTGAACTCATGTTTCAGACCTTGATCCTGGCTATGTTTCACTAGCCTTTTTAACAGTTTGTCTCTATGTTCTAGATGGTGTAGTATGTCATTGTTGATCCATGGGTCTGATCTTGCTTTAATTCGTATATTTTTGAGAGGAGCTGTTTCGTCTAAGATGTTTGTGATGATGGTTCTGAAGCCAACCCATGCGTCATTAACGTTTGTATTTCCAAACACTGGAGACCAATCTGTATTCCATAAAATGTCCAAAAAAAAATCTTTGTTGTAGTTTCTGAGTGACCTTGTTGTAATGACCTTGTGATTCTCTAGGGTAATTTTTGGAGTTTTACGTGTGCATTATGTGACGAAGTGATCACTTATCCCTGTCTGTATAACCCCTGACTGTGATATTTTGGCCTCTCTGTTACAATTTACATGGTCTAATATTGTAGCAGTGTTATCAGAGATACGTGTGGGGGTTGTGATGAGTTGTTTGTGATTGTGCATCGTCAGTATGTGGCTATATTCTCGTACAAGCCTATTATTTCGTTGTTTGTAATACAAGTTAAAATCCCCTAGTATTATAGATTCATTCCGGTGGTCTAGCACTGACAAAGATCGTTCAAATTTGTTTAAGAATTGTTTGTCGTCTGGTGGCATACAGCACACTTCAATTGTGATGGGTTTTGTCCTAGGCAGGCGTAAGTTAATCCAAAGAGCTTCGTGGTTTTCTACATGGAAGTCGATCCTAATTGTGTGTGTGAGGTTGTTTTTAACATATAGACATACTCCTCCCCCTTGTCTATTACGATCATTACGAACCATATTGAAACCTTGAATGTTTATTTCACCATCGCTTATACTCGAGTCCAGCCAGGTTTCTGTAATTGCAATTATTGAAGCTTTGGCCTTATTAGCTAACAAGTTTATTTCTGACAATTTATGATACATTGTGTGACGTTAACCACTCCGTTAGAACCGCATGGCTTGTCCTACAGTGACTCGCTAGGATCGCCAGGGCAGTGGATGTGGCTACAGTTGATGTATTATTGTGTGCTTTATTTCATATGAAAGCTCGTGTAATGGGCAGTCCAGAAAGGCTCTTTGTTTTCGCCCATGTCAAGGCTTTATATATTTAATTGCAAAGTATATGTTTTATCATTAAGTAGTAATGATAGGATTTGAAAGAGAGAGAGAGAGAGAGAGAGAGAGAGTAGAACAGAGTGTGGGGAGGCGCGCAGTGTTTTGCTATACTCGATGACGTCATAGCTGGCTGGCCTCGTGGGGATTCGTTGGAGGAGTTTTTTACCATGCTTGGTGACGTCATGTTTGGCTAGCTTCTTTAGCATTGGCTAGAGGACTTGTTACCGCTTTTCTACGCGGCTCGAGCTAGTGCTAGTATACATACAGCTCTCTCGCCACTCTCTCCCTCAGATCTGGTTTCTAGAACGCATCCCTCTTATCCCTTTGATATCTGTCCCCCCCTTTCTGCACCTGAGAACCTTTTCCTCTGCCTATCTCTCTCATTTTCCATATCTTTCACCACCTTTTATTAATATTATACCCCCTCTGGTTAACTTTGCATAATCAGCTTCATGCTGGCCAGTTGTATTGTGCGTTAAGGGCTTATATAACTCATGTATGTTAGTTGTTAAGATAAGTTGATCACGAAGCATTGGTTGGCATTCATATTGTTCAGTACTGCTTCCTGTAATTATTAGTGTTCTGCTGGATTAGATAATGCTAGACTAGGAGTCTGATACTATAAGGTATTGTTTCCGATGGGTGCTGGCTTTAGTTAAAAGCTGCACGACATACCTGAGAACTGGAGTTGATTGGGTAAATTCTAGTCTGTGCGCCATTGAGAGTAGAGCATGCACGAATGAGGGCTTTTTGCCTATACCATTCTGCACTGTTCTAAGCTCGTTGTTTGTCTTTGAGGTACGCCAGGAGAACGCTTAATACTTCGGTATTAAGGTTTCTCAAGAGAGCTACCCTTCATTGTAACGTAATATTTGACGCACAGACTTGAGATTTGGACTAGGCTATGCGGCATGCCATGCGCACCAGTATCTCGTATCATTGACTCTAGCTAGACTTTATCAGTCACAGTAGACATTAAGTATATTAAACCAATTACTCTTTTTATGCATACCCGTTTATGATTACACAAGCATTTCGCAGCCTAGTTTGATGTATTGAGACACAAACGACTTAGGCTCTTTTTGTTGATAGGAATACTGCATTGTCGTGGCGATTATTATTGTTGTAGCGTTTAGGATATTCTTGGCTCCGACTGCATTATATATCCTGCCTTTTTGTGTGCATAGCCTGCACAAGCATTGTTCCGCTGCCTGCCTTTTTGGGTTCCATTTCTGATTCGAGCATCTTGATAGCATCTAACATTTAAAGAAGATTCCTTGTTGGTGTTGAAGGACTTTAGTGCACTTTCTTTCATGCAGGAGTGCCTGACATATTGATTAAAGTAACGTAAGCTGTAACTTCTCTTACCACCTTACTTTGCATACCATAACCAAGCACCTTCGGTTATAGGTAGTAATAGGCTGTTTTCACATAACATTAAGCCTAGAGTAGACGCACATTTATTGAGAGTTTAAAAACCTATTATTGCATATAGAACTCTGGAGAGTATTTGTGTTCTTTGTTCACTGGGAATATACATCAGAGGTTGGATCTAGCGCTTTCCGTTGTAGCATTTATGCCATTACTAGTCCAATGAATAAGAGCCCTGATATATTTAAACCTCAGTCGTAACAATTGATCTGGCGTTGATGTGGATAAGATGGAGCCCTTTGTTGGTGAAAACTCTATATTCATCTTTGAATGTGTCCTGGCTGGATTCTGAGTTGTTACTTGGTTAATTTACATTAATATTCGGTAATAAATGCAAGGCACACTTATTGCATATAAAGTCATGTTCTTTACTGTCGGTCTTCTTAGAAATGCACTTCATGTGTGGTACAGCTTTACACTTAACACAGTTTTGGATCCTCTGTCGTCGTGTTATGGGTGATTCACTTATATCACAAATGTTTGTCTGATTTCGTACAGCTGATGTCCCACATTTAACACATTCCACTTCGTTTCTACTGTTAACGTAAGTACATCGGTTATGTACAATTTCATTACAACTGTTGCATTGTGAAAGTGTACTCCTATTGTTGAATCCAATAGTACAGACTATACATAATTTCCTCTTACTGTTTATCGTACGTCTGGAGGTGTGGTTTGGCCCAGGCCGATCAGCTGAGCGGTGCCGAGGTGTGAGCGAGGGCAGGATACAGGTTGCGCCTTGGTCTACTCCTTGACCCACCCCCACCCCTACCTGTACCTCCCCGCGGTGGCACTGATGTGGTTGTTTGCTGTTGTTGTTTATCTTGGCCATTGTTGCTACTTCACTGGTGATGTGTTTGCAAGTGCTACCTGCTTTTTTAGTTGTTCTGGTTGCATGTTGAGTTACTTGGGTCGCCGACATCTGTGATAGTGATGGTACCGTTGAGGGTATATTATTGTGTTGTGTTGGTAGGGTGGTGACGCTGAGATGGTGGCTGCCTTGCGGCCTGGCTTGTGTGTGTGAGCGAGAGGGGAGGTGCTGGTTCCAGTTTGTTATAATGATTTTTTCTACTAGGGACTGTTGAAATGTCGGTGTCTGCCTTACTTGATTTGTGGTGAGGTTTCTTCAATGTTGAGCTGGGGCCTGCGTTGGTCTCTATATCTCCACAGCTTATTAGAGTGTAGCACAATAGGTGATGTAGCGAGGTTGTGCCAGAATGTTTGCTAGGACGTGGCAGTTTCACGATATGTGTAGCTGTCCAGGCAGGAATATGGTGACAGAAATTTAATTTGTGTGTGATTTCTGTTTGACGAGGTCCCTCAATACTTGTTTAGTGTTGACCTGGTACACTACCGGTCCCCTCTGCACCTGTACAGTATATAGGCACAGCCCCTCTGGATGTTGAGAAGGATGATACATAGGGAGAGAGCTACGCTCTCCCCCTTCAATCCTCCCGCCATCTTGACCGTAGCCGTTCCCTGATAGCAATATTGATAATAGAATACTTATAACTGTTTTTATTCGCAATTAGTACGTTTTTGTAAAATATGTTCAGAACTTAATGAGTTTTGGGCGAGAGCTGGGTTGTTATTTTAACCCCTACTGTAACATAGGGTACAATAATAAAAGTCCCCCCTGTCCCAAGCAATCTGGGCCAGATTAAAATTATGTGGGGCCCTAGGCCATACATTTTGGCGGGGACCTATTCCTCTATAATTAAATACATGTGAAAAATGTGCATTAAATAAAGTAATGCTAGATTTGTATTGCTTCTATTATAAACTCAGGGAGGCTTGAAACGGATTTGTGTGTGGCCACTCCATCAGAGATTATAATGCTTAATTACGTTTTGATTTCTTGATTTCTTCTGGTTAACCAAATAATTCAGGATACAGTAGTTTAGGTAAGGTTAGGTGCCATAACCTACAGTAGTTTAGGTAAGGTTAGGTGCCATAACCTACAGTAGTTTAGGTAAGGTTAGGTGCCATAACCTACAGTAGTTTAGGTAAGGTTAGGTGCCATAACCTACAGTAGTTTAGGTAAGGTTAGGTGCCATAACCTACAGTAGTTTAGGTAAGGTTAGGTGCCATAACCTACAGTAGTTTAGGTAAGGTTAGGTGCCATAACCTACAGTAGTTTAGGTAAGGTTAGGTGCCATAACCTACAGTAGTTTAGGTAAGGTTAGGTGCCATAACCTACAGTAGTTTAGGTAAGGTTAGGTGCCATAACCTACAGTAGTTTAGGTAAGGTTAGGTGCCATAACCTACAGTAGTTTAGGTAAGGTTAGGTGCCATAACCTACAGTAGTTTAGGTAAGGTTAGGTGCCATAACCTACAGTAGTTTAGGTAAGGTTAGGTGCCATAACCTACAGTAGTTTAGGTAAGGTTAGGTGCCATAACCTACAGTAGTTTAGGTAAGGTTAGGTGCCATAACCTACAGTAGTTTAGGTAAGGTTAGGTGCCATAACCTACAGTAGTTTAGGTAAGGTTAGGTGCCATAACCTACAGTAGTTTAGGTAAGGTTAGGTGCCATAACCTACAGTAGTTTAGGTAAGGTTAGGTGCCATAACCTACAGTAGTTTAGGTAAGGTTAGGTGCCATAACCTACAGGGCAATCATATGAAGAGTGTAGCAAGTGTGTTTTGTCAAATCATATGAAGAGTGTAGCAAGTGTGTTTTGTCAAATCATATGAAGAGTGTAGCAAGTGTGTTTTGTCAAATCATATGAAGAGTGTAGCAAGTGTGTTTTGTCAAATCATATGAAGAGTGTAGCAAGTGTGTTTTGTCAAATCATATGAAGAGTGTAGCAAGTGTGTTTTTCACAGCTGTTGTTACAGAAGTAATAGAAAAATATAATAAGTATGATAATAATAATAAAAATAAAAATGAAAAAATAATAATAGACTAATAGTAAAACTAATTAACCTCTATTTGAAATAAAATAAACCGTAGCCTACAGTGTTTGTTTTCAGCTGATATTAAATTCAAATCTTTAGCAGCTGATTTCCCAATTAATAACAGGAATACACGAAACTGCTATGTCTTTACACCACATTATTGCAAAGTTTTCATAAACATAATCTTCATAATACCTTAGTAAGCAGGTCAGACAAAACAGTTTACCCTCAGCTGTAAAAGAACAAACAATTGTGCCACTCAATAACACTCAAATCCCACCACCGCATAAACACTACATTACACCAGATTACAAGATATGACACTATTGAACACGTTGATGCTGCAATATATACATTTTATAATATATTTATAACAAAACAAAACGTTTTATGCTTACCATGTATGAATTATGGTTCGTGAGGAAGCAGTGTGCGTGTGTGATTCAAGTAGTCGACCAGCTGATTAATTCGGACAATGTGATCGGACATTATGGATATACTAGATTTTTTTAAACAAGTCGTGGCATTTTAATATTATTGTTACGTGAAACAAAACCTATATAAATAGAATGAATAATAAAAGGCAATACATAGTTCCCATATCAACCATAATATGTTTTGTTTTAAATCTTAATCCTTGATAGTAGGAATATAATCGGACATGGGAATTTCGGTCGTGTATATAGGCCTAAAGACTGGCTACCAGGCCACCGTCTGTCCATCTTGATTCTTAATACATTGTTTACTCTCATAAATTCCGAGATAATTAATAGATTAGGGCTATTAGATTATATTTTATGTGGAATAATTTGATGTGCAGACAGTGTAGGTAGCATTTTACTTATTTCTACTGGATATTGGTACATCAACAGACCCAGTACAGTCTATAACATATTAAGCTGAAAATGTAGGTCAAAGGTTTATGGCCTATGTTGTTAAATATTGCAGGGTATTATCTCAAATGCGCGGGGCCCCCCAAATAGCAGGGCCTGTGGATATTATTGGAGGAAATGAACTGTAGAAGTAAAGAACACCACACAATAGTATAATACCTGTTAGCTGGATCGTAGGCGACGGGTTAGGTTAATGTGGAGTGGTAACAAGGCAACAAGTATGGCGGTATGGTTGACAGGTTGATTGAAAACAAGGGATGGTTAAAGAAGTTTAGTAGGTAGTGAATAACAGAAGGGGGCCACAAGACTTAACTTATAATTAGGAGGATAATAGATGATAGGTGAATTGATGGGAAGCCACGCTGAGGTTAGTTCTATCGTGTTAACCTGACAAGCGCGATATAGACCTAGGTGCTAGGGTAGTTATTTGTGCATTTCTAGCCCTGGATTCTGACAGAATTCGTTATATTGACAATATAAAGCATTATTTGTTTTCGGTATGCTTTTATTTTACATATATGATGTATATATGAACCTTCAAGAGTGCTAAAATAAGTGGGAAAAGCATTTGGGTGGTGAAAAACGAAGATATTGGCCACCCGGTCATAATCTCAGGCGAGAGAGAGCCACAGGCAGCCCTCCCCTCTCGCTGTCTGGGAGTCAACTGAGACGAACGGGGCGGTGTGTGCCGGTGTCTGGGTGTTGCATAACGATCTTTTATGCAACCCACTTGTGCTACATTATCGCGGGAGAGAAAAATAACCGATAAATGATGATAATAAGAGGATAAATAGGTGATAATTGAGGAGGGGGGGGAGGGGGGAATAAGGTGGGGAAGGAAGGGAGGGGGAGGGGTGAGAAACACATGGATGAGTACTAGAGGGGAATTATCTCACCTAGAGACAAAATCCTTTGTTTTGATAGGCCCTTTTTTTTTTTGGATGGCTTTTTTTATGGTCTTGCTTCCGTGAGGCCTATCGCGTTCCCTATAGGAAGCCTTCCGTGAGGCCTATCGCGCTTGCCGGGTGAATGGAATGGGATGAGAACAAGAAAAGATTGTACTGTCGGCGGTGGTAGTTGAAGAACGAGTCGGGGCTCCTTGACAAAACTGCGGGAGCCTCACTTTTTCGTGCATGAGCAAAGAGGATGGGATTTATTTCCCTGCCCAGAATAATTACCCAAGTTTATAGGAACGATATATTACTTAATATCTAATACAGAACATAATTCAATATTCTTCCCATTAAATTTATACTAAATCATATTATTATGATTCTTATCCCTACAAACTTATTATTTAAGGTTACACTTAAATTTAGACTGTCCAATACTTAGAGAAATAAAAGTATGGACATATATTCCCACTACCAAGTTTTTATAATAATTACAACAGCCCGAAGGCTAATTTATCCCGCCATAATTGGGAGGATGCTTGAGCCGCCTATCGACGAGGATGTCCACTTTGGTCGTCAACAGGACGGCCATTGGTATTTGCCACTACGGGAACGTCTCTGGGCAATGTATCAGAGGTATCACCCTTGCTCTCGAGATCCCCTTTAAGAGGGTATAGACGGATAGTTGGGCGTGTTAAGACTTTGTGCGGATCTTAGCCACTCTGACTTCACCGTCACGTCCGGACAATAATCCAGTGATACGGCCCAACTTCCAGGGAGCTCAAGGCTCCTCGTCATGGATGGTAACGACATCACCGATATTGGGCCACTGACCGTTGATTGGTCAAAGTTTAATCTTATTTGCCTCCCTGAGTGTCACCAGATATTCAGTCGACCAGCGTTTCCAGACATCCTGAGACAACTTTCGGATATACCGGTATCTGGCTGATATAACATCTTTGTTGATGTAGTCCGGGTCTTTTATCTCATCCTCCACGTCACTTTCCTCAGGAAGATCCCGCAACCGACGTCCCCGCACCAACATTGAGGGTGTGATTGGGGTAGGATCCTTTAGGTTACCCGATGTATAATAGAGAGGACGGTCATTGACAGTGGCCTCAATTTCAAGGAGTAGAGTTGTCAACTCCTCTAATGAAGTGAGGGCACGTCCTAACACCTTCTTCAGTCCCACCTTGACAATGCCAATCGCTCTCTCCCAGATGGCACCAAACCATGGCGGTCTGGCAGGAATAAATCGCCATTCACATTATACATTGCCAAGGTGAGACTGAACTTTAGGGTGATTGCATACATCGGATAGGTACCTAGAGGCCCCAACAAACGTAGTTGCGTTGTCACTCAAGATGATACAGGGAAAACCTTGTCGACTGCAGAATCTCCTGAAAGCGTGGAGGAAACTATCACATGTGAGATTGGTGACTACTTCGATGTGTATCGACCTGGTGACATCACAGGTGAATAGGATCATGTAAGCCTTGACTGGTGAGTCTTTGATAGGGATTGCTCCACTATAGTCCACCCCAGTGACCTTATAGGGTTCTCCAGGGGTGGTCCGCAGGGCAGGTAAAGGGGGTAGTCCGGCGTAGTCGTAGGGTTTTCCTTGTACCCGACGACATTTTAGGCAATTGCGCAGTACTTTTTTCACCACCTGCCAGATTCTAGGGACCCACCATTTCTGTCTTATGTAAGTAACCACGTGGCCGACTCCATAATGGCAACAGAGCTGATGGCACCTATCTACGATTAGGTAGGTCAAGGGATGTTTGGAGGGCAGAAGTTTTGGATACTTGCACATTTCCGAGATAGCCGCTAATCTCAATCTGCCTCCACAATGTATAATCTCTCCCTTCAGGTGTAGTCCTAACTGGCAAATCAAATTATTTCTGGACTTTTCACCCTTCACCAGTATTGCGTATTCTTGCGGATAACTTTCCTTTTGGCATAATTTGAGTAGAATATTATCTGCATTCTTGATTTCATTTATGTTGAGGTGAACACTGCCTGTGGGAGGCAGGCCATTTACTTTCGCCTTCATATTTTTGATGAAACGTATCACCCATGCCGTGACACGCTGTAATTTTTCATAGCTGCTATATCTGTCCCAGTCCCATAACTGTGTGTCTTCATGGGTCACCGTGCCTACGATTTTGGGTCACGATACCAGCGGGCTGCTCTTTGAGAACTATATTTTCTGGCCATCCATCGGGGTTCAGGAGCCAACTAGGCCCATTCCACCACAATGCAAAAGAACTCAAATACTTAGCAGACACGCCTCGAGATATCGTATCACTTGGGTTGCACTTTCCATATTGGCATAGAAAGTCTTTAGTTGTGCTGTTTGACATTTAGGTGAGACAAGGTCTTGAAAGTTCATGATGTGTGCTGCTTTTACTCTGTCGGGATGCCCGAAGGTCTCCTGAAGTAAGTCCACGGCAGGGCCATAACTTGCACCCTCAACCGTAAAGCCTTCTACTAGTTTATAGGCGTCTCATAGCTGACCCCTTAAGTACGTTAGTTTTTGAACTGCACTCAAATCAGTCCTCTCATGCACCACACATCTGAACATGTCCCAGAATCCCGTCCATAATGTAGGGTCGCCAGTGAAGGTGGGCAAAGTCAGGTTCGGCAATTTAACACCCGATACTTTCTTTACCTCAGACTGATTCTGCCTTTCTGGTGGACCCAGTTTCTCCTTCAGAGTAGCGATTATCCCATGCATATCAAATAGGTAGAGGGTATCTTCTTGGTTATCCTTAAAATACTCAGTGTCGGAGGTATATAGCGGCAACATAACATCTTGATTGGCTTCAAACGTGGCCACCTGTGTCTGTACGCTATGCAATTTAGCATCTACTTCTACCCGAGTTGCGGTATCCAAGAACCCCTCTAAATCCCTTGACAGGACGGTTAATGAAACCTTTAATGCCTGCTCTACGGCGTTTGCCTTGGGCTAGATCGTCCATTGTCAAATTTAGTCAAAGGCGGAAAAAAATTGCGAAATACTAAATTTTTAATAATGTTTCAGCCGAAAGAGCAAAATGTTTCTGCCGATCAAACTCGGTTCGGACTTAACACTTAAACACAAGTGGCGGTAATAATTATTGGAAACTTATTACATCATTATCTTAAGGATCAAAGGAAAACATGTTGAAATAATTTATCTAATTTAGATAGGTTAGGTTATAATTTAATTCAAGAGGTTAACATGATAGGCTACTAAATTTAGAAGATTAAGCTAACTTGTAGAGAAATTAAACTTTAGGTTAGGGCCACATGAAGCTACATTTAGAATAGGCTAACTTGAAGAAATATCTAAATTTTAGGTTAGGCCAACATGAAGCTAAATTTAGAATAGGCTAACTTGAAGAAATATTTAAATTTTAGGTTAGGCCAACATGAAGCTAAATTTAGAATAGGCTAAATTGAAGAAATATTTAAATTTTGGGTTAGGCCAACATGAAGCTAAATTTAGAATAGGCCAACTTGAAGAAATGTTTAAAATTTGGGTTAGGCCAACATGGAGCTAAATTTAGAATAGGCTAACTTGAAGAAATATTCAAATTTAGGATAAAGTTAACCTAATTAGCCTATATGGTATTGGGTCAATTTAATGCATATGCATGGTAAAGGATTTCTAGTCCAATTTCTTCATAAATTGTCACAAGTACGGTACCACACTTTCTACCGTAAAGTTTGATCTAAAGGTACGTGTTGGAAAAGACCACAAGATATGCATGATATCGTACGGTCGTGAGGGCTAGTCGACTGCCGGACATAGTGTTTTTTCTCGTGGATGTACTGGCCAATTTTATTTTGATTTCAAACGCCCACATCCATTACATGAACTGTTATATCTGTTGTATCTGTTACAACTGTTATGAACTGTTGTATTTTGGAAACCTGGGGAGTAAGTGCCACCGTTAAAAGTGACTCTTGATCCCCGATGGAGTGGTTCAGACGTACGGGCGATCCCAGACGGCAGGCCCCTCCTTGACTAGGCAAAAGAAGGAAGAACCCTACTGATCAGTTCTTCACTCTTGGTCATAGAGGAAGGATGAAGGCGAGCGCCGGGGTCGCTCTCCTCTGAAACCCAAGGTTAAGATAAGTTAGTATTACGGGTAAGGAAGTTTCAGGACGAGTCTTGTTATTTTGACTTACGAAATAGAACACATATCTGGTCAAACAGGCTCGCCTCTAGGCCGGGATAGTAGACGTATAACAAAATGGGCTGTCTCCTCTACCAGCGGCATAGCTTCAACAGTAATTCCTGAACACCTAGATGTCTAACACCACTCCATGTAAAAGAAGACAAGTGACATATAGCATATATCTCTGGTCTCTCCCTCCCACCTCCCTCTGTAACACTTTCTCAAAACCAAAATTTTGCTCTAGTTACAAGAGGCTTTTATCCATTATGGAACAGACAAGCGACAACGTCACCAGGGAGACGTCAGTCTAACCCCTCTATTCATACAACTAAGTCTCGTATGTACAGTAAATGGGTATCACGGGAGGAGGGAACTGGTAAGTTACACCCTTCAAACCCACCTCGACATAAACAAGGGAGAGCCGAGTAAAAGGTGTCTCTACCAATGTCTAGACAATAAATCGTTACAAGCTGACGGCAGTCACCAGGTCCCCAGGATCTTTTTTGATGGCAAAGCCGGACGGAGATCTAAAGGGAGACTACCAGAGAATAAGATATAAACTGGTCCCGACCGGAGACGCCACATACTATTTCATATAAGAATGAATGATTGGACATGGTATATCTCCCTAGACAAAACGTCAAATTTTCACAATCAGTCGGCAACAAGTAGTTTATCTAGGAGAAGTCCCGGACATCTAAGTGTGACGGGAACTATTCCGACAACGTAGCATTCAGAACATAAAGTATTTTTCTCCAGTTACACTGGTTAATTCATACCGCTAGGAGAGGTGACAGATGAGGGATAAGCCAGTTTCTGCGCAAGGCCTATGCACTCGCCAGATTAAGCCACCAAGGCTTGTGGGAACTAATTTTCTACAGTAGTCATGATCATCCAACCTCGGCGGTAGTTGCGGCCGAAATTACAAGACTCGTCCAGTTTCAACCGGACGGAGGGAGGATTCACGGAAGGGTAAAGGGTTAACACAGATCATCATCATCATCATCATCTCCGACGCCTTGCTTCCCCCTGGGAAACCCCCACTAGAGGATGGCCATGACAGAAACGTCTCCAAGCTACTTTGTCAAGACATGCCTCCCTTGCCCGTGCCACAATGCCCCTTCCACTACGTGGAAGTTTTTCTTCAATATATTTTTCCACTTTCTTTTCCCATACCATAGGTGGTCTTCCATTACTAGCGGTTCCACTCACCTGACTCCCATATATCTTTCTTGGCATTCTGTCTTCATCCATTCTCTGAACATGACCATACCACCTCAAAGTACTTCTCTTTATCCACTCAACCACACCACAATCAATGCCCAAAGCCTGCTCTTCCATTCCAAAGGACTCGTACACTTCCCTATTACTTGGCCCATCTAGCCTATTCATGCCAGCTGCCATTCTGAAAAAGCTCATCTCCACAGCTCTTAGTTTGAAGAGGTCCTCGTCACTTGCCGTCCATGTCTCGCTTCCATACGAGAGTGTTGGGAGCAGCACACTGTTTCTCAGTGACTTTTTGACTTCCTGGCTAACCATTCTTCCTTTGAGAATACTATCAAGTTCTCCAATCACTTTTCTCCCTTGCATTTTTCTCTCTTTTATCTCACTCTCCATTTTACCATATTTGCATAGTACAGCTCCCAAATACTTGAAACTTTCAACCTCTTCTAGTACTTCATTTTTCAATTTTATTTTACAACTTTTCTTGTGTTCTTTCTTGATTCTATATTGTTCCTTAAAATCTATAGTTTCATGCATTCTTCTCTCAAACACCATTACCTTACATTTCCCTACATTGACCTTTAACTTTCTCTTTTCACATACCCTGTCAAAGTCAGTGACCACTCTCTGAAGTTCTTCAGCATTTTCTGCCAACAGGACTGCATCGTCCGCATATAGGCATGTTAAAATCTTCCATGTTCTTCCCTCTGATTCCAGTCTAGCTCCCACACCCATTGATACAGCCCTACATTCCCTAATCACTCCATCCATGTATATATTGAACAACCAAGCTGACATGACACATCCCTGTCTTACACCTACATTGACCTCAAAACTTTCACTTAACTTATCCCCTACCTTCACATTTGCCATTGCATTCCTATAAAAAGATTTTACTGCCATTAGCAACTTTCCTCCCACACCATATACTGTTAACACATCCCACAGGCCCTCCCAGTCTACTTTGTCGTAGGCTTTTTCCAAATTCATGAATGCTGCATAGAGTTTTCTGTTTTTGGCCAGATACTTCTCTACCAACAATCGCATTGAGGCTATCTGGTCAACACTGGTAACACAGATACCCACGTTTAAAGGGATCCTTCGGTCCCGGAGCTAACAAGGAATGACAGTACTCATAGACGGACGGCATAGTTCCATCCGACAAACATTAGCCTGCATGTATCCACATTCCCTGTTTTTTTTCCCATAATTAACATTTATGTGAACAATATGAGCATTCCCTGTTTTTTCCCATAATTAACTTTTATGTTAACAATATGTGTAACACTCATTCTCTCTAGAACTACTATAGGTTCTAGACTACGGTATCGCGTCGTGAAAAGACGGAACTACGTACGTCTCTGTTTTCTCGGTTTAGGTTCAATGCCATGTTATTTATCAATACCTCAGACCATCAGTCGTCGAGACCAACCTGTCAGACAAAACGGTATAGTTCAGTAAAACGATTCACTGTCTTCAACCCAGGACCCACCTACACATACATATGTCCAACTTGCTCAAAACCTATCACCTGCACAACTCTTGCCTCCAAGAAACACTACACAAACACCTGGACATGTTCCTCATGCCCCTCCCTCTCCCAGTCAAATCCCTCCCCTAAAACCTGTCCACTTCTCCTCCCAACCCACCTAACCTTCCCATACCATCCACTCGCCCCCCAATAAAACCCGTCCACCTCTCCTCCCTAACCCACCTAACCTTCCCATACCATCCACATCCTCAACTCAACACACCACACCCCATCCTAATCCATTCCAACCCCCATCTCCTGCACCCCAATCCCCACCACCACCTCACCCATCTCAATCTTCCCCACCCCCTCCTCGTACAGCAGCACCCAACATATACCACGCACACAACATTAACATTCTCCAATTAAACATAGATGGCATCAACACAAAGAAATACGAACTCTCACACTTCATCAAACAACACAACATACACATTGCCATCTTACAAGAAACCAAACTCTGCACACCACAAAAAATACCTACATTTCATGATTTCACCACCATCAGACAAGACCGGGCCGTCAGCGGCGGCGGTGGACTCATCATCCTGGTACACAAAGATATATCATACATAGTCACCAGTGTACATACCAAATCCCTCCTCCCCCCAAATGATAACACAACAGAAATACAATAAAATAAAATACACACTGGCAACAACTCCAACATAACCATCATAAATACATACATCCCTCCCCAAACATCCCCTACAGTACCAAATGAATACAGACCACATTTACAACAGATCACAAGCACCCCACACATCATCCTGGGTGGTGAATTCAACGCAAAGCCGTCGGCCTGGTTTGTCGACAACCGGCGACACAGACAGAGGGCTGGTACTACAAAACCAAACTGTAAACCTCATCATCCTTAACAACATCCATCAACATACCCATATTCCCCACCAAGCCCTTTTTTTTTTTTTTTTTTTTTTTTTCTATATGATTGAGGGAGGCAAAAGGCAGAACTGCCTATAGCGAGTGCCTCTCCCATAATTGAAAGAATGACAGGGCCGAAATCAAGGGGCGTTCGGGCCAAAATGCCTGGACACACAGAGTTTGAAGCAATTTATGTCATAGGCAGAGGGAAAGACTGATTCTGTGAGAGAGTTCCAGAGCTCAGCTGTTGAGTAGAAGAATGTTTGAGAGTAACGTTTCTCTCTTGGGTTGGAGAGTTGCACAGAGTAGGGGTGGGATTGAGTTGCAAGACGGGTACCACGTGCCCTACGTAAAGGAGGTGGTATACACTGGGAAAGCTCCGAGGAACACTGATTATTATAGTAGCGATCTCCAGACATCACCTTATGCTCCCCAGAACTCGCCCCCACAACATACTGGAGGGTGGTCAGAACTTTAGGCTCTGACCACCTCCCGATCATTATCACCACCAAAACCAGACTCACCCCAGCTAGCCACAAACACACATACACCAATTATAAAAGAGCTAACTGGGAAGCATTCACAAATGGGACAGAACAACACTTCACACTCTAAACAGTGCACCCATCACCAACATCAACAATGCTGTACACACTCAATAAAACTATCCAAAACGCTGACAAGAAACACATCCCAAGAGGTAACAGAAAAAGACACAACCCCAACTTCACACCAGAAATTCAAAACCTCATCAGACAACGCGTCATACTGAAACACTCCCCTGCACCCCACACACAAGACATCACACAACAAATCCAAGCACTCAACACCTAGACTAACAACAAAATACAAGAACAACACAAACTGAATTGGAATAACTTCCTACAAACACTTGATCAAAACAAACCAAAAATCTACAAAACACTAAACAGCATCACACTTTCCAACAGCAACACAACACAATCACATGCTGCAATCACAACAACAGACTCTACTCCTTCATGTAAACAACAAGCAAACACTCTCATCAATCACTTCTCACATGTCAGCCACCTAAAACCTCACAAAGACGACCGACGTGTCATCCGACGTAAGAGACAATTCCCCACAGACCCTGACTATACACCTTTCACCAATCACCAGACAAAGCATATCATCAACAATCTCAAGCACTCACCCGCCTGTGGCCTAGACAACATAAGCAACATACACCTCAGACACCTGGGACCACAAGGCATACAAGCACTCACTAACATATCAAACTACAGTTATTCACACAACACAATACCAGACATCTGGAAGCATGGTATCATCATCACATTCCCCAAACCCAACAAAGACCCCACGCTACCCTCCTCGCACCCCCCCATCACACTCCTTTGCACCCCCTCCAAAGTCATGGAACGCCTAGTATTACAACTAATTACACCCGACCTACCCCTAGCTCCAACACAACATGGCTTTAGGCCACTGCACTCCACAAACACTCTTCTCACAGACCTTACACAAAGAGCTTTTGACGGCATCAACTCAGTTAGACCACCACACAGATCACTGCTAGCCACACTCGACGTTAGTAAAGCCTTCGATGCCATCCCCCACCACAACCTAACAAACAAAATCTACAACACAAATATGCACAACAACACAAAAAGGTGGCTAGCCAACTTCCTAGCAGGCAGATGTGCACACATATCTTATGCCGGTCAGTTATCTAGAATCAGAAACTTTCCAAACGGAGTCCCACAAGGATCCGTCCTATCGCCTGCACTCTTCAATCTGTAGGCTACATGCACGATATAACTACACCCAATACGCCCCAAATAAACTTAGCCTCCTATGCAGATGACATAACACTCACATGCACACACCATGACCCAAACACAGCAACAGATCTCCTTCAACCCTATCTCAACACACTACATGGCTGGTGCACTACAAACAGATTTAATCTAGCCCCAGCAAAATCCACTGCAACCCTGCTCACAAGCTGGACAGGAGAACACGAATACATCCCTCAACTCACCATAAACAACACACAATTAACACATACACACACACCCATAATCCTAGGAGTAACATATGATACTCATATGACATTCAAACAGCACACCACACACATTAAAAAGAAACTGACACCCAGACTTAACGCCCTCAGGTCACTTGCTCACACAAAATTTGGACACAACAAAGAAACCACCACCACAGTGTATAAACAATACATAAGATCAGTGATGGAATACGCAAGCCCAGCCTGGGCTTCTAACCTAGCTGAAACACATCATAAGACCTTACAGACTATTCAAAACAAAGCCCTAAAGATCATTACAGGCTGCACAGCTACTGCACCCACAGATCACCTACATCAAGAAACCAAAATCCTCAACGTCAAAGACCATCTGGACATGAGAGGCACTCAATTCCTGGCAGCAGCCTCCACGAACCAGGACCACCCACTAAACTACATGGCAACACCCCCACAGACACCAAGAAATATCAAAACAACACCCAGCACACGGTATCACACACAAATACTGTCCTCTCTCCCTCCCTGCCTACCCCGAACCCACTTCCAGAAGCACATCCATACTCATATCTCTCGCCGATCCATCCACTCACTCACAGACAACACACATCTGCAAGCACGACCTCCCGAAATCCATCATTCCGAATCCTCCCTTCCTCGCGTGGACAGAGTCCACCTGGCCAGTCTGAGATGCGGACACCATCCAGCTCTCCTCATCTATCAGAAGAGTCTGAATGACTCCGTCGTCGACACCTGCCCGGGATGTAATACAGCACCCCATACCATTAAACACATCATAGAAGACTGCATTTCACACAACCACTTATGCCAACAACAAAATCTACACTCAATGAGAGCTCTGTGGGAAAGCCCGATCGTGGCCATGGCCTTTCTCAGGGACACTACAGGGACTGGCTGTTCGGCCAGGCAGCTTAGGGAACAACAACAACAACAACAACAAAATCTACACTCAATGAGAGCTCTGTGGGAAAGCCCAATCGTGGCCATGGCCTTCCTCAGGGACCCGGGGCTGTTCGGCCAGGCAGCTTAGGGAACAACAACAACAACAACTGTCTTCGGTAAAGTGTTCTCCGAATCTCCTGACGCGATACCAGCAATAGAGCTTTTTATCCAATATAGCTTGGGATGGCTTCCCTACAGAGGGCTAGTTCGTCTAAGCGCTAAGAGATTTTATTTTATTTTGAAAAAGAAGGGGGGGGGGGGGGTATGCGAGTAAGCACATAGACCCTGAGAGCCCTTCCGCCGGACGAAGAAGTAAGATTACAAATGTATTACTTAGTGAAGTTATGAGTATGGCTATGATATTTTTTTGTTTATTTTTTCTATGTGATTGAGGGAGGCAAAAAGCAGAACTGCCTATAGGGAGTGCCTTCCCCATAGTTGAAAGAGTTATGGGCCAAAATCAAAGGACGTTCGAGCCAAAATGCCTGGACACACAGAGTTTGAAGCAATTTAAGTCATAGGAAGAGGGAAAGACTGATTCTGGGAGAGAGTTCCAGAGCTCAGCTGTTGAGTAGAAGAAAGTTTGAGAGTAACGTTTCACTCTTGGGTTGGAGAGTTGCACAGAGTAGGGGTGGGATTGAGTTGCAAGACGGGTACCACGTGCCCTACGTAAAGGAGGTGGTATACACTGGGAAAGCTCTGAGGAACACTGCTTATTATAATAGTGGTAGAATAGCGAGAGAGATGCAACATTGCGGCGGAGAGAGAGAGATTGCAGAGAGTTGGTGAGTGGACGAAAGTTAATGATACGAAAGGCCTTCCTTTCAACTTTGTCTAGGAGAGCGGTGTGAGAGGAACCTCCCTACACATGTGAACAATACTCAATACAAGGACATACTATGCCCCTGTACAGAGCAAGAAGCTGTGCAGGGGAAAATAACCCTCTAAGGTGGTTGAGCACACCCAGCTTCTGGGAGGCTGCCTTAGCAAGACTGGTAATATGGTCCTTCCAACTGAGAGCAGAAGAAAAAGAGACACCAAGAATATTGAGAGAAGATGAAGGATTGATTTTTGTATTGTTGAAGAATAAGGGATAGTCCGCTGGGAGTTCTGTATGGGTAGATAGATGGAGAAATTGGGTTTTGGAAGCATTAAAGGTTACAAGGTTTTCTCTGCCCCAATTGGAGATAGTATTTAGATCAGAATTTAAGAGTTCTATGGCTTCATTACGTTTGTCGTTGAGGGATTGCTGGCTGGGGCATTCTGATAAACTAATGGAGTAGTGTAAGGTTGAGTCGTCTGCATATGAATGGATGGGAATTGAGGTACAGTTGAGGAGATTTTTTATAAAAATTAGAAAGAGAATAGGAGATAGGACAGAGCCCTGAGGAACACCAGAGTTTATAGGGTGAGGAAGTGAACGATGGCCATCCACAACCGCGGCTATGGAACGGCCGGAAAGGAAATTAGAGACAAAGGCACAGATGGAGTGATAGAAACCGAAGGAGGGTAGTTTAGAAACTAAAGATTTGTGCCAGACTCTATCAAAGGCTTTCGATATAATAATAATAATAATAATAATAAAAATACTTTATTTCAGACTCACACAGTACAGAGGGGACCATACTGGGGTCCATATATACCTTACAGTAACATAAATATATATAAGCTACTGTACATAGGCTACATAAAATAAAAATAAATTAAATAATACCCAGCTTGCTATCATGTAGTTCACAGCACTGCCTCAACCAAAAACAGTGGTCATCAAACTACTGTGTTACCAAAACCACTGTCCTAATTGTGTACAGTACCATGCCTCACATCATTTAGCTTCCGGTACAGTATGTTGCTACAGTACAGTATAGGAATATCGGTACTGTACTTTACTATGAGGTTCAGTACCGGTATGCTAATTCTGTAGAGTAGCAGACCTGAAATCATTACTTAAGGTTAAATATAGAGCAACTTCCTCCAGTGTGCCTGGATCCTAGAGGTGTACACTATGCTAGGAGTTTGTAGCATTTTAATGATACTGTTCTCAGAAGTGTTAAGGCGCTGAATGAATTTATATGTTAGCTTTCTAATGAGTGATTGGTAACAGTGTAAGTTCATATAGGCACATAGCGTACTTGTACTCTCATATTTTGAGAGCCCCAGAAACATTTTCATGATATTGTGATATGAGATACTTAGTCTATTCACTGTCATTTTCTTATAGTTCCACCATAGTTGTGCTGTATACATTGGTGAGCAGTAGGAGTTAAACAATGTTATTTTTGTATCCCATGTGCACATATGAAATTTTCTTAATATTGAATTTCCCTGCATGTAAAGTTGCCTTCGCTGACGACCCATATCCTCATCATCTGAGCGATCACTTGAAATATAGTGTCCTAGATACTTTACTTTACTTACTTATTCTATAATTTCTTCATACAAATGGAATTTAGGTAGCTTTGATTTCAATAGAAGGTTAGATTTAAATATTATGATATTGCTCTTTATAGGATTAAATTTGACTGAATGTTCGATTCCAAATGTTTCACATACTCTTAATAATTTATCCAGTCCTGCTCCAGAGGGCGCGATTAAGGCTAGGTCATCAGCATACATGAGATGATTTACAATGGTGCTGCCAATACAGCACCCAGTGCGAGTCTTGTTCAGCTCCAGACTAAGATCATCCATGTAGACGTTGAAAAGATACGGAGACAATATCCCCCCCTGCCTAACACCATTGGTTACGGCGAAAGAGCCTGACAGGATGTTGCCCCATCTTACACACATTTTTTGATTAGCATACCAGAAAATAAGTATCCTAACAATATAGCTAGGCACTCCCCTGTTAACTAATTTTTCAAATAAGGTTTTGTGACACACCCTATCAAAAGCCTTACTTGCATCAAGAAAACAAGAGAAAATTGAGCTATTTAGTTTGTTGTATGTATCAATCACTTCTTTCAGCACATATATGCATTGGTCTGTGCCGTGATTTTTCTTAAAGCCAAACTGATTGCTGCTGGTGACAATATATGCAGACATTCTTTCTAGCATTATCATTTCAACTACCTTACTCACCACACTAGCAAGTGCTACTGGGCGGTAGTTGTCTTTAGCTGTAATTTTACCTGATTTACCTTTAATGACAGGAACAAGTATTACGGATATCATAGACTCCGGCAGGACACCATGCGTAAATAGACTGGTGATGCAAGAACTAAGTTTATCTATTAACAACTTATCTGCATATTTAAGATGTTCTGCATATATACCATCCAGCCCACAAGCTTTGTTTAGGTTAAGTTTTCTTATGGCATTCTCAAGATCACTTTCAGTCACTTTAATGTCTTCATAATTACTATCTTTCACATATTGAATTGCACCATTAGTAGACCTTTGGTTTACACTGTTAAGTAGTTCCTTAAAATGAGTTTTCCATAAGTCAGCAATGTTCTCTTCACCCGTAACCCCCTCAACACTGACAGGTAATGGTTGTGTTACAATTTTGCATGGATCTGATGTCCTTCCAAAAACAGTTAGTATCCTTTTCTGCCAGACTCTTTGCAAGGGCTTCCTTCCTTAATTCGTTTTCATTTTGCTTAATAAATCTAATGGCATATTTGGTCCTAGCCTTTGCTCTTTTGTGAAGTTCAAATATAGGCCCCTGTCTGGGCTGACCTACTTCAAGCCAATTAGACCTAGCATCTCTGGAGGCCTGATACAGGTCAGCCACATAGTCTTGCCAACCTGGCTTATTGAATGAGGACTTATATTTATGGCTATTAAAAATACTTTCCCCCGCTTTTGATAAAGAATCTATTATACTATTGTAAAATTTAATAATGTCCTTTCTGTGTTGTGCATCACGACATTTTGGATCCTTGCATTGTGCTACACCATTACCATCATATTGCATCCTATTTAATAAGTCTTTGGTTTTTATCACAGTACATGTCTAGTGCAATAGAAAAAGTCTCACCGAAGTCCCGAAAGGAGGATGACCAAGAGTTAGTAAGATATGAAAGAAGATCACCAGTAGAGCGACCCTTAACACCTTACGAGCGGCCTATGCGGTTTATTTATGTGTACCGCCCAGCGGGGTGTTTTTAGCCAAAATAGGGCTGTTTACGTGATCATTTTCATGCCTAAATAAGACCCAGAACGTAAAACAAGTATCTATCCCTGAAAGGGCATAAACAGAGCTTTCGAATGACACCATAACGATCCTTGTATGATGGATAGTTTTCTTGCAATAACCGTGCAACGCGAGTGCAAAAAGCAGGTAATTCGGTACTTTCGGTACATAATTGAGTATGTAGCGAGTGAGAGAGGGAGGAGGGAGCTAAGATTTGTGTCAGTAGGTTCGCCGCGGTGGTCTGGAGCAGTCATACGCTCGCTAGTCTCCTGCCACCACTTGTCTCTCTCTCTCAGCCACATTACGTGCTGAAATTGCCACTCGAGTTATGTCGAGCGCCGCCACATAGTCCAGCTTTATTTAACTCGACTTAAGTGGTGGGCCGCTTTTTAAGGGTTAAGGAAGCCATACTGGCGATCTGAGAGCAGATTATGAGAAGAGAAATGCTTAAGGAATTTGGAAGCAAGAATAGTTTCGAAAACTTTAGAAAGACAAGAGATGAGAGCAATTGGACGATAGTTGGAGGGTTGAGAGCGGTCACCCTTCTTTGGGACAGGTTGAATGTGAGCAAACTTCCAGCATGAAGGGAAGACGTTACAGGATAGACAGAGACGAAAGAGTTTGCCTAGGCAGGGAGTCAGCACGGAAGCACAGTTTTTGAGAACAACATGAGGAACACCGTCCGGACCGTACGCCTTATTAGTATTAAGCCCAGAGAGGGTAGAAAGTACATCTTTAGAAGAGATTAGGATATTAGGCATAAGTAAGAGAGAGGAGGGCGGAGAGGGAGGAATAGCACCGGAATCATCCAAGGTGGAGTTTCTAGCAAAATTTTGAGCGAAGAGTTTATCTTTGTCAGAGGAAGAAGTGATGGTTGTGCCATCAGAGTGGGAAAGGGGAGGGAAAGACGAGGAAGAGAGATTGTTGGAAAGGTTTTTGGCTAGATGCCAGAAAGCTTGGGAAGAGCTAGAGTTGGATAGTTCAGTGCATTTATTATTGATAAAAGAGTGTTTGGCAAGTCGAAGAACAGATTTGACTTGATTCCGGGCAGAGACATAGGAAGAATGAGAGTCTTGAGTTTTAAGGCGTCGGTACCGTTTGAATGCTACCTCCTTATAGTGGGGCAGATATCTGGAATAATCGTTCATTTCTGGAAACAAGCACCAAAATTGGCACACATACTCCTTGGGGATTGCTCTTTTGATAAAACCCGTTAGCCACCTAAAAATTCAAGATGGCGGCCATTTTTCAAGATGGCCGCCATTGAATATACAGATACATTGCATTTCGCAATCAAATCACAAAGACTTGTCCTATTTGAATGATCTTGGTGTCAAATCATAAATTTTTCACTATGTAGAATCCGAATTTGGAACCATGGACTTACTCACTAGCTTCCTTGTACCATAATATCAGTCCCGGAATCATAATTAGGGTAAAAAGTGCCCATATCATAGGCACCATCAGTCCGATATATTATTGGATGTACATGTAGGCAGTAGGCCTATACTTGTTTGTCACTTATTGTCTTGCTGCCTGGATAAGTATACTACAACGCTTCTAAACCTCGCATCTGCAGCTGCACAGTGCCGTGCAGGTCAGACCAAAGCAGTAGCATTTGCATCGACCGCAGCATTCCGACTTGCATCCACACTTGGTCAGCTGCTGACAACTCTCTTCAACTCTCTGTCCAAACGATCTGCCACAGATCTCCTTTCTTGGTCCAGCCCCAGTTGGCAGGAGTCTGCGTTTCTGGTTCCGTGTGGCCTGCCTTCAGAAGCTTGTACAGACTGCATGCTGTTATCTGGTGCATCTGTCGTGTCCTAGTGATGCTCGAAGCTGTCAGAAATGAATCTGCTGTCCCAGGAGATGCTATCCCTGCCTCCAAGAGGGCTCCTGTCCAACCACTGTCCTGGAGTAGGGTTCCAATGGACTTCAGTGCCGCCATCTCAATATGCAAGCCTCCGAACATTATGACGAACTTGTCCTCACCGTAGATTTCAGGCCAGTGCCACTGGACCTGCTTGGCTACTGCATATATTGGCTGGTCAGCAGCAATGACTGGCACCTGACCGGGGTTCAGAAATGCCACTATCTCCTTGATCTTGTCCATCACATGCTTGGCTGTAGCAACCGAGTGGGCCTGATCTCGCAGCAGAGGCAAAAGTGATGTAATGCTGACCTCAAATGGCTTTCCTCTCTTCTGTGAAGCATGGTGGGTTGACCAAGTCAAATCCACTGGCCCATCTGTCACAGTGACCTTCTCCAGTCACTCATACTCCATTGCCAGTTGTGGCCTCAGCAGACCGGTGTCTGGGTGTGTCACACCACTCTGGGGAGGAGAGGGTTTCTTCTTGGTGAAGAAGGCGGGCCGGACATTGGTGAAGGAGTCTGGAAGTTCTGGAACTGTCTTCACTTTCTCCTCTCCGAACTTCAGCTGTCCACGCTCTTCACCTTTGTCTTCTTTGGTTGGGTGCTGGAAAACAGAGACGCTGGTTCCATGGAAAGAAGTGGTCGCTGTCGTTGCAGTGGGATTGTGGTCTATGTTGTCCATGGCTGATGTGGTGAACAGCCCTTTTCGCAGAACTGGTGGACAGACCACCCAATCCTCCACGTACTTGCTGACTGTTGCATCTCCCAGCTGTGCAGATATCTGTAGTACCCTGTCGTATGAAATGCTGATGCCATGCTCGTTAAGCATTTCCACCAACTTTCTCTTTCTGGTCTTTGTGTAGACGGACATCCCCATGTAAATAGGGAATGGGGTCTCTCTGTCTTTGGAGTGTCTGTGAGTTGCTGCTCCTTCTTTGTACCTTGCGTAGCAGTTGTACTGAAGCAGCTGAGCAATTGCTAGATCTGTCTTTGATGCGCCAAACCTCAGTTGAGATTTGATGTCCGCTCCGTGTTCAAGCATGGTCACAAACTGAAGAAGAGTGAGTGGAATGGCCTGCTCGATGCACCCCTTATGGAAGGTTCCATCAAATGTGGACTTGTGGTCCAGCATATGTCTTCGCAAGATGTTAGCTGCTTTGCCAAGGATAATAGCTTCACTATAATAGTCAGAGGCTTCTGACAAGACAAAGCCCACATCTTTCTGGAAAGCCAGAAGAACATCCCTTCCCTGCTTGTGCACTTCCAACTCAGGTATTTCTGACAGCAGTTTTTCCTTCAGTCTTGTGGAGTTGACAGCAGGTGCATCAACACCCAGCTGTTCCAGGCGCTGGGCATACAGGTGAACTATGTCTGCAAGTCGGAAGACTGCAGGACCCTCGCTAGATCTGGTGGTCTCCACTAGATATGTGACTAGCTCTGAGAATGCCTGTGGGTGGGCATCCTCTTCGGGTGCACGTTCCTGTTCCAGTCTCTTGGTGGCTCTGAGGTACGTCCTCTCTCTATTGTACAGGTGTGTCAAACATGCAAAATGGTATTTGAGCTCCTGTGCAATAGCATCTCCACCGCTGAGTCTTGCAAGAAGTTTTCCGTCATTTAAAGTTTGGGCACATTCATTAAGTCTGTTATTGTGGTTCATCGTCATAACTTGTCTGAGTTCAGAGGATGGGGCTTCTTTGTCACATATGAAACACGTTTGGCTTTCAAGGATATGGTTCTACGCAGCTTGGTCTGGCATTCTACTGGCTGAGCACTCTCTGCTCTTCTTTTGCTGGCTCTCTCCAGTTTCGTGTTGCTGAACATAAGGCGACAACTTTGGTGATACTGCGCCTTGTTCCTCCTCAGAGTTTCTTCAATGCCACCACCATCATCAAGTCTGGCTGGATCCAGAACAATAGGCATCTCATTAATTGCGTGAAAGAGGGGAATAGTAGTCGCAATCATAGTGTAGCCATCATGTTCTTGTGGTTGTTGTGCACGTGGTGACTTGAGCTCTTCACTCTTCTTCTTCTGGCAAAGACAACACTTGCTCCAGTCAGTCCGGAATTTAGACGGTCCTGGATCTGTATTTGCCATCTTGGTGAATACAGTATGATAATTATCTGTAACACAGATATAATAGATAACAGATAATCACAGTATATAACAGATAATCACAGTATGATATAACACAGTATGTTATATGAAAACAGGTATAACAGATAATCACAGTATGATAATTATCTGTATTCAGTGAATCAAGGTCGAGGGGTTATCCTTTTACCACCTTGATCACAATCATGCACAATAAGGTATGGGATACGACTAGGTTCGGGAATAAAAATATATGACCTACACCCAGCCCGATCGTTCATCCAGTATCATTTAAGTCCCGTGTGATCTGTACACCATCCAGGTAACTACATGCAAAGCAATGTAAAGCCCCGTTACCCTTGGCTCGGCTCTCCCGCGCTGGCACACCCTGTCAATTCAGGCGCGGCTATCTAACTAAACATCTATGTTAAACTACATGTAATCTACAGTAGCTAACTGATGCGGGGCTTATTAGACAGCATTTGGGACACTAAACTAATTATTTAGCTACACTAAACTAATTATTCAGCTGATACTGAACCCCATGCTGAGTTTCACAGCAGCGGTGCCACCAGTGTGCCCTGGCTGTGCGTTGACATCCGCTCTGTTGAGCTACTACTCTACACCTTCCGCTGCAAGTCTCTCAACGTCCCCCCCCCCCCCACCGCATCGTGTCATGTCCAGTTTGGAAGCCTTGTACAGGAAGATGCTACACATACTAAACCTCTAACACTACTACGATATACACTACCATGCATTTTAGCCGAGTCAGACGTAACATGAACCTCTAATTTAGCAGAATATTAGGATTCCGGGACTGATATTATGGTACAAGGAAGCTAGTGAGTAAGTCCATGGTTCCAAATTCGGATTCTACATAGTGAAAAATGTATGATTTGACACCAAGATCATTCAAATAGGACAAGTCTATGCGATTTTTTTGCGAAATGCAATATTTCTGTATATTCAATGGTGGCCATCTTGAATTTTTAGGTGGGTAACGGGTTTTATCAAAAGAGCAATCCCCAAGGAGTATGTGTGCCAAATTTGGTGCTTGTTTCCGGAAATGAACGATTCTCCTGAAATTTGCAGTTATCTGCTCCACTATTATTGCGGACAGCAGTAGAACAGGCGTGAGTAAACCAAGATTTTTTAGCATTAGTCTGAGAGAAAGAGAATGGAATGTATGCTTCCATGCCCGATAAGATTACCTCGGTAATGTGTTCAGCACTCTCCGAGGGTCCCCGGCCACGGAAGCAGAAATCATTCCATGGGAAATCAAAGAAGTACTGCCGGAGAGCCTCCCAGTCGGCAGCGCCAAAGTACCACAAGCGCCGCCAGCTAGGAGGATCGGGTGGCCGTACTGGAGAGATAGGACAGGTGACAGAGATAAGTTTATGGTCGGAGGAGCCCAAAGGAGAGAAAAGATCGACAGTATAAGAAGAAGGGTTAGAAGTTAGAAACAAGTCAAGAATGTTGGGCCGATCTGTGATGCGATCCGGGATACGGGTGGGTTGCTGAACTAACTGCTCTAGGTCATTTATGATAGAAAAGACGTAGGCTTGTTCACCAGGTGGGTCAGTAGTGTGAGAGGAGAGCCATTGGCGGTGGTGAACGTTGAAATCTCCTAAGATGGAGATTTCTGAGAAAGTAGAAATGGATAGAATGTGTTCCACTGTAGAGTTTAGATAGTCAAATAATTTGGGAAAGTTGGTAGAGTTATGGGAAAGATAGACAGCACAGAAATATTTAGTAAGAGAATGACAGGAAAGTTTGAGCCATAAAGTTGAGAATTCAGAGGAGTCGAAATCGGGAACACGAGAGCAAATGAGTTTGTTGTGCACATATGCACAACATCCGCCTTGTCATAGTTAGTAAATTAAGGTAATCGTATGGCGATGAAGGAGTTAAACCAAAGACCTGGTGCCCTTACACCGGATAAGGGGATAGATCACGAGCTGTGCTACTAGATAACTTGAGCTGGTAGCCAGCTCTAAAATAATTTTTATGCAAAAGAAACCTATAATAGTTGCACCTATATAACCAAATGTTTAAAGTATATAACATATACAAATAGATTTAAGGATAAATTTATGTTATTCAGGAGTAGAAGTTGTTCCTAGAAGAAAGATTAAGAGTCTCAAAGTGAGCATCTTATTTGTTTAAAGCAGATCTTCTTCGAAGTAACGCACTGCTTTCTCTCTTATAGATTTTTATGTATTGTTTGAACGGTAAACAATAAGATGTCAAATTTGTTATATGATTCTTTTTATCTCTACCTATAGTATTGTTAGTGCTTTGATATCGTTACGAATGTCCCCCTCCAGTCTTGGAATATCAGGCATATCGACAATGATGGAGGGGCCACTAATAAATTATAGGTTTGAGTCCCGGAGGGAAGAATGAAAACCTAATGTTTAGTAGTGGCCCCGAAATCATTGACGATTTTAGGGCCCTCCCATCCGTCCCCTTCCCATTCGTTTGATGTCTTGATTTTAGTCTTGATATGTCATTGAAGGAGGAAGTATGGCGGACAGGTTGCCACCGTCCGAACTATAATCCACATGAATGGAAAGCTTTATTATAACAAGTTCTGAGTTTATTTTTATTTTTTATTTTTTACGAAGTTTTTTCGTAGTTGCGTACCCATTCATAAGACGATTCCATAAGAGAATAGGCGTTACACTTATGAGTTGTAGTACTCCGTTCCCCGCGGCGGGAATTTCAAACTAGCTGCCCACGGGCGCTTGAAAGGAGGCTATTATACTAATAGGCATATCGTCAATGATTTCTGGGCCACTACTAAATATTAGGTTTTCATTCTTCCCTCCGGGACTCAAACCTATATTTATTATTGGCCCCTCCATCATTGACGATATGCCTATTAGTATAATGGTCTCCATTCAAGCACCCGCGGTAGCCAGTTTGAATTAACTGCCGCGGGAGGAACTGGAGTACTATCCTCATAAGTGTAACGCAATTCTCTTATGGAATCCTCTTAGGATCGGGTGCTCACTACGGAAAAAACCGTCGTAAAAAATAAAAAGGGAAAAACAACTTAAAATTTGTTATACTAAAGCTTTCCATCACGTGGATTTCTTGTGTGCGGATTCATGACGTTGCTACCTCATCCGCCATTCGTTCTTCCTCCTCCCGCGGTCGTACTGTGAGGTTGGGTACCGCTGTGCTCTGCTTCATTCTTCGTTTCCTCGCTTCTAGTGAGCCCCTGCTCATTTGTATACATCTGAGTTGTATTAAACATGTGTCTTAGATTAGCTAGCACAGGCTGCCCCATTGGTACGCCCGCAGGAGTGTGTAAATTAGGGCTCTATTGTACAGGCGCCTACGTATCCCAGGATCATCGCGCCATGTGTATTTGTTTTTGTTTGTTTCTGCGCCTTAGCTTTTTTCTAGTTACTAGTTAGGAGGCTACTATATCCGCAGGATTATGCTTCAGGTCATCGCTATGAGGCTGTTGCATTTATTATTTGTTAGCAGATGCGCTAGTTCAAGGGTTGCCACACGGGGTGCGGATCCTTCTAGCATCCGAATCTGCACGTGGGCCCCTTTCGTGGGCCTCTTCTCCATGTGTGCTGCTGAGGTGAGCTGTGTTGCTGCTGCTGTTTTCTTCAGAGGGTAAGGTAGCTGCCAATATATTGTCTCTACGTGCCTCGTGGCCAGCCTCAGTAGGGGTCTCCGATGTAGGCTAGGGGTTATTTATTTTATGAATAAAATTACTCTATAATTATATTTTGAGCCTATGTTATCCCCTGTTTATTGCATGTGTGCTTTACATGTTTCCAGGGGCTTTTTTGGGAGACTTCCTGATTATCATGTGGGGTTTTCTGGGGTGTTGACTTTCACAGATAAGTCAACACCTCTGAACATTTTTGGTTCGTTTTTCCCGGCGGCTTTCTCAGCAAAGCTACCTTTTTCTCGTCTGCGACGAGTAAGGAACTAACCAAATGTCCCGGCGTGTTGTGCAGCACCACAAACCTCCCGGCGGAAATGCGAATTCCTAAGGGGGCCAACTCGGCCCGCCGAGTAAACTCGCCCTGACCGATAGTCTCACGCGGAAAAGACGCAGTAAGCCCGGCGCACCTAGTCAAGTGGGATATATGATCCAGCTAATACAACTAGTCGGATCCATTAGCGTAGGAACTTCTATCTAACTATTCCAAATAGTTATTGATAGTAGACAAGCTCAAGGTTTCATGGGGCCAGTGACACTTTGTCACAGGTAAGCAGTTCCACATTAGAAAGACTTACGGTTTTTCTTAAACAAGTCCAGCGGAAGGTTAGAGTAGCAGTGGCTATAGCTAATTTTCCGGCGGACTTGAGGTAGGATGTGTTAACACCTCTTGGGTTATCCTTATGAGCATTGATTCCTGGAAATGTTCTATTTCCATAACCCCGAAACTACAGTAGTAAGCAGTACAGGCAGCAGGAGAAGGAGCCGATTACAGCGGGGGCGGGTCCCTAGCTCCATCATGCCTCGGTTTGACCTATGCGCTACTCCTACCTGCTCTCTCTTACCAGTTTTTGCACACAAACTATGTATTAAATGCGTGAAGTGCCTTGATCGTTCACAGGGATTATGGATGTCGAAAAAGTGTGCCGTTTGTTCAGAGTTAAGAACGGCGGTGTTCGACAAGAGAGACCTCTCTTGCTTAGCAGCCCTTAAGGAGATTAAAAATATTTTTAATGTATACACTAAAGACGCTGCCCATAAGGCATTACATTGCGATGATGAGGCTTTGTGGGAGCATCTCGTAATTAAATCTCCACTTGTTAAGTCAACTCCAGCGAAGTCAACTAAAGCTAAAACGAAAACTATAGTACTTTCCAAAGAGCTAGTGAGTAGTAGTAGTAGTAGTGACAGTGAACGTGCCGAGGAGACCCCCCCCCCCAACCGGTCGAAGAGGAGATGTTCACCTTCACCTAGACGCAGGTCTAAATCTAGGTCGAGATGTCCCCAGAGGCAGTCCCGCCAATCTTCCGTCGAGTCGTCTAGGTCGACTAAACGTCGGAGGGAGGACTCTGTTTCTTCGACACCTTCTTGTTCAGAACAGAAATGCCCGTACGGATAACACGCAGACGCGTCACCAGCCTTCGCCGAGATCGCGGCCACTTGCCTCCACCCCTACCTCCACGGCGCTTAACGTCTTTGTGGGGTTTTAGGTGACTGACATGAGAAAAGTGATTGATGAGAGTGTTTGCTTGTTGTTTATGTGAAGGAGTAGAGTCTGTTGTTGTGATTGCAGCATGTGATTGTGTTGTGTTGCTGTTGGAAAGTGTGATGCTGTTTAGTGTTTTGTAGATTTTTTTGGGGTTTGTTTTGTGATCGAGAGTTATTCCAATTTAGTGTTTGTTTTTCTTGTATTTTGTTGTTAATCTGGATGTTGAGTGCTTGAATTTGTTGTGTGATGTCTTGTGTGTGGGGTGCTGGGGAGTGTTTCAGTGTGTCGCGTTGTATGATGAGGTTTTGAATTTCTGGTTGGGTTGTGTTTTTTATGTTACCTCTGGAATGTGTTCTTGTCGGCATTTTGGATAGTCGTGTGAATATGTTTACGCATTGTTGATGTTAGTGATGGCGTGTACTTGTTTAAGGTTTCAAAGTGTTGTTCTGTCTCATTTGTGAAAGCTTCCCAGGTAGCACTTTTTTTTTTTTTTTTTTTTTTTTTAAGAGACAATGAACGGAGGAAGGAAAAACACAGATAAAACAAAAAGGTCCATGTGCCTAAAGGAATCCTCCATTCATAAAATGTTTGTAACAACTGGATTTAAAAATTGTTGATTGTAAGTTTGTGGAAAGCAATTCGAGGGAAGTGAATTCCAAAGAGTAGTAGCTCTGGGGATAAATGAATTCTGATAAGCAGAAGTTCTGCATTGTGGAGGAGAAAGTGTAAATTCATGGGTGCTCTCAGCTGCCCTAGTTCCTACGGGGAAAGATGTGGAGAGGCGGCACAATTGAAGCAAGTTCCTCGGAACAATTGCTGTGAAAATATCTGTAGAATAATGCAAGGGACTGCAACGTTTCTTCGTATGGCTAATGTAGGAAGGTCCTGTGTGATGGCAGGGTTATTGATTAATCTAATAGCTTTATTTTGAATTTTGTCCAACTGCCTCAATGCAACCACTCCACTTCCACCCCACAGAGGTGAACAGTAATCCATCTGAGAGCGCACATGACTTTTATATATTACGGCCAACTGCTCGTCAGTGAAGAATTCTCGAACTCTGTACAGGAGTCCCAGTTTTTTAGAGGCATTCTTAGCAATGCTTCTAACATAATGTGTCCAGCTCAAGTTAGTAGTTAATGTTACACCGAGAATGTCAATACTAGGGGAAGTGGGAATATTTACATCATTAAAAATATATGGGAGTCAGTGAGATTCTGTCGGTTAGAAAATTGAATGTACTTGGTTTTCTGTGCATTAAAGGAAACTAGATTCTCTTGTCCCCATTCTTCAATTCTAGAAAGGTCCTGGTTCAGAGAAATTGCAGTGTTTATTTTTGAATTTATAAGATCGGGTTGGGTGAAAGAATTGGTAAATGTGAAGGAACTGTGGAGTGTTGAGTCATCTGCGTAGGAATGTATTGGATTATGAGTGGTAGATATGAGATCATTGATATGAATGAGGAACAGAGTTGGGGCCAAAACTGATCCCTGGGGAACACCAGCATTTATTGAGTGAAATTGAGAATAAAGGCCATCTACCATTACACGTATTTTTCTGTTATGAAGATAAGAAGAAATTAGTGGAACTAATGATGCAAGGCCGTAGTGTTGACATCTTCGACAATAAGGATTGATGCCAGGACTCTATCAAATGCCTTTGATATATCCAGTGCTATTGTATGTGTTTCACCATGTTGGTCTGTAGCTTGGTTGATTTGATGCGTAAGAAGGCAAAGAATGTCTGCAGTTGATCGACATCGTCTAAAACCATATTGCCTATCACTGATTAATTTATTATTCTCCAGATGCTTAATTATGTGATTATTTAATATAATTTCAAAAACTTTGCCAAGAGTGGAAGTTATAGCTATTGGTCTGTAGTTTGATGGATCTGAAGAGGCACCTTTTTTAGGAACTGGATGGATGTTTGCTTCTTTCCAGGGTACTGGGAAGCATGAGGTATGAGTACACAGACGAAACAATTTTGCCAATACAGGAGCGAGCACCAAGGAGCAATTCTTAAGTACTATTGGAGGAATTTCATCTGGACCAGGAGCCTTATCTACTGAGAGATTCTGCAAAATAGTTTTGACATGTCTGGTGTGGATCTTAAGTGAGGGAATTTCAGGTGAATTAAAATTAAGTACAGGGACATCTTGATTTATTTCATCTAAGGTTGAGTTGGTGGAGAAAATATCTGCCAGAAGGTTAGCTTTACCTCGTGGGTCACTTACAAGATTGCCAGTCGGAGATTTTAATGGTGGAATGGATGAAGCAGTAGTGAAGTTGGATTTGAATGAGTTAAGAGTAGACCAAAATATTTTGTTATCATTTGGATTATTTAGAAGTTTATTTGCCTGCTTATGGAGAAAGTTTGATTTAGTTAGGTTTAATACAGTTTTGGCATGATTTCTGATGTTTCTAAAGTAATTAAAGGCTTCATGTGTTTTTGATCTTGTGTATGCATTGTAGGCTATTGCTTTTTGTTCAGTTTACTCTAGCACAATTATGGTCAAACCATTTAGGTGAATTAGATCTTTTACTGTACTTTTGATGAGGAATAAAAGTTTCCATTCCAATTTTTACAAAATCTTGTATGTGGCTCAAGGTGGAGTGTGCATCATCAGAAAAGAAAGAGGTCCAGGGAATATCAATAAAGAAACCTTGAAGACCCTCCCAGTCTGCCCTATCGTAATGCCATTTAGTCACCAAAACAGGTTCAGAGTGGGAAGGTGTGGTAGGTGATAGACAGGTGGCCTGTATCAGACAGTGATCAGAAGATCCAAGTGGGGACCTCACTGTAACATCATAATTTTCTGAATTGGTTGTTAAAAATAAGTCCAGTAGGTGGGAATTATGATTAGGATTATCTGGTACACGGGTGGGTTGGTTGACTAGTTGAATGAGATTAAATGAGTCTGCAAATAGCGCACATTCAAGACCAGCATCATCAGTCCTGGCTGAATGAGTGAGCCATTCAACATTATGGACATTAAAATCACCCAACACAGTGATTTCAGAGAGCATTTAAGTTGAGACACTGAGTTGTGAGGACAGAGAATCAAAAAGACTTTGCTCTGGAGGAGTATTGGGGAACGGTAGATGGAACATATGTATTTAAATTTACCAGCAGAAATTAATTTGTATATAGAATAATCAAAATAGGGACAATTGAAACTAGTAACCTCCTCCAGGGGCAATTTCAGATTTTTCGAAGCAACATACACCACCTTTAGGTCTGAAATTTTGGAGCAGTTGATAACCTGGAAAATTAAATCTAGATGTGTCAGATGTGGATGTTACTTGAGTCTCTGTCAAAAAAAGGAGAGTAGGGGATTCTGCTTGAAGAAATTGGTGTACAGAATTGATGTTAGAGTGAAGTCCCCTTATATTACTAAAGAAATAGCTGTACTGACAAGCAGCTTTGGGACGTTGCAATGCTCTTGACACAGTCGCATGATGACGACCGGGAGGGCCCTGTGTCAATAACCCAACCCTGCCGGGGGTGGATATCCGAGGGACCACCAGGTTTGCTCTTAACAATTGTACTGCCAGATTAATAAGGTAAGTGTATGGTGTTACATGTATGATATGTAGTGGGAAGAGTAGTATTTTATGGATATAGGATAGCGATGTAGGGCAATGTCGTGAAGTTGGATGTGTATGTTATATAAAGAGGGTTTTCCTGATACCCCTGATGTGTGAGGCAGAAAGATATGTATCCAGCATGTATATGTATACAGACACAGTGTTAATGTGTCTGTGGCTAGCTGGGGTGAGTCTTGTTTTGGTGGTGATAATGATCGGGAGGTGGTCTGAGCCTAAGGTTCTGACCACCCTCCAGGATGTTGTGGGGGCGAGTTCAGGGGAACAAAAGGTGATATCAGGAGATGATGGGATGTAGAGGGCTTGGTGGGGAGTATGGGTATGCTGATGAATGTTATTGAGGATATATAGGTTGTCTGTTTGGTGTTGTAGAACCAGCCCTCTGTCTGTGTCGGGGTTGTCGACAAACCAGGCCGACGTCTTTGCATTGAAATCACCACCCAGGATGATTGTGGGGGTGTTTGTGATGTGTTGTATTTGTGGTCTGTAATCATTTGGTACTGTAGGGGATGTTTGGAGAGGGATGTATGTGTTTATGATGGTAATGTTGGAGCTGTTGCCAGTGCGTATTTTAATTGATTGTATTTCTGTTGTGTTATCATTTGTGGGGAGGAGGGATTTGGTATGTGCACTGGTGTCTATATATGTTATATCTTTGTGTACCAGGATGATGAGTCCACCACCAATGCCGACGGCCCGGTCTTGTCGTATGGTGGTGAAATTGTGAAATGTAGGTGTTTTTTGCGTTGTACAGAGTTTTGTTTCTTGTAAGATGGCAATGTTTATGTTGTGTTGTTTGATGAAGTGTGTGAGTTCGTGTTTCTTTGTGTTGATGCCATCTATGTTTAGTTGAAGGATGTTAATGTTGTGTGTGCAGTGTATGTTGGGTGCTGCTGCACGAGGATGGGGTGATGGTGATGGGGTGCAGGAAATGAGGTAGGATGGCTAGGTTGGGGTGTGAATGGGCTGGGTGTGTTGGGGAGGAGAGGTGGACGGGTTTTAGGGGCGGGAGTGGACGTTATGGGCAGGTTATGTGAGTTGGGGAGGAGAGGTGGACGGGTTTTAGGAGAGGGAGTGGATGATATGGTAAGGTTATGTGGGTTAGGGAGGAGAGGTGGACGGGCTTTAGGGGAGGGATTTGACGGGGAGAGGGAGGGGCATGAGGAACATGTCCAGGTGTTTGTGTAGTGTTTAATGGAGGCAAGTGTTGTGCAGGTGAAATGGGTCCAGTTCCCTCATGAGTTGCAGAGAACTGGGCCCTTAGTTTGGCGGCTCGAAGTAATGGGTTTTGAGCAAGTTCGACATGTGGTTCGACAAGGGGAGGTGTGGTGGAGTGGTCTTGCCACTGGCCTGGTAATCCAAAGGTCCCGGGTTCAAATCCCGATGTATCAATGGGAAGATATTATGGGGATGGAAGTTGTTTGTACTGTAATCAGTGCATTACCACAAGCCCACCCGAAATGTCAATAAAATACCTCATTGTTCCTGATTAAATAGCACTGTATGAATATTCCATATTCAAATATGCTATAGGGTGCACTGCCTGGTGAGTTAATCTGCTCAACAGGTGGCGTTGTGTGTGTGTAGTGTGAGAGTCCGAGTGTAGGGGTGAGACAGTGAAGCACGGGAACGAGGTGCTTAGAGATGGGTCGTTTCGGGCCATGAGTAGCACGTGCCTCATGTGAACAGATGGCAGGTGCTCGTTGTACTTCTCTTCACATGTCTCACTCCCTAGACTGGAACAAGACCGCACAGGCTTCACGTTCTTGTAGCGGTGAATGCTAAGGCTCTCAGCCTATGCCCGAGAGGAAGTAAGTTGGAATATAGAAATAAAAAAAAAAAAATAAAATAAAAATATGTATTTGTAGGTAGGTCCTTGGTTGCTCTCAATGTCTCCGGCTAGAAGGAGTCTTCGAGAAATGACAGCCGGAGAGTCATTTCTCGGTGTAGTAAAAACTGTGTACTGTGTGTGTTGAGGTGAGAATCCCGCGCGACCGCAGCCGCTCCAAGGACGCGTGCCCCCAGGGAGGGGGCAGGGGATAGTTGTGGCCGTTTGGCTCCCGGAAACTGGTCCCCTCGGTCGGTAGCCTGCTGTCCTCCACTGTCGGTGATCTTGTCCCCAGACAGGGGGGTCGGCAGCTTTCCATGGTCGGCAGTTCCGGGAGGTGGTCCCACGGCGTAGACGCCGCCACTCCAGGACCTATAATACAAGTTATCACCAGTGCTCCTGGCTTCCTGATTGAAAACAAAGCCGAAATATCTAGCATGCCCTTGTTGCCCTGGAATAACTTATCCAGGACAACGCAGACTAAAGAAACACTATCCACACTGACCGAACCAGAGTTAAGCATTCAGCCTGCGGGCTTAAACCATCTTTTTGGTTCTGAAATCGGTACTCCTAGGGTAGAAAGGAGAATTAATTAAAATGATTGTTATGAAGAAATAAAGTCTTTATTCTGTGACTACATCAACTTAAATGGGACATAGAATAACTCAATCGGGGTCTACTCCAACTTAGTGAGACCAAGATCGAGTCACTCAATCAAAGGCAAGACAAGCCCTGTGATTATACATCAACCTGCGACTGCATCAACTTAAATGGGGTGGAGATTAAGTCACTAGCCTCCTTGTCATTCAATGATAAGTTCGACCTAGACCAAGAACTTAGTACTATTAGTGCAATTCTGCCCAAGCCCCCTAAGGTTGGATTTTTACCACAGTACTCTATCGAGATTCAGGACAGTCATACTTCTAACTGTCCACCTACACCCGGGAAATCTTTATGTTTACCGAGTGCAGGGGGTCCTTTAGTTTCATCTCCCAGATTCAGCGTGGATAGTAGTGTCGTGAGTCGCACCAAGACAAGTGCTTCCGCGCAAGAGCCGCCAAGGAGCATAGTCGTAATCTTGGGAATTGTTTTTAGGCTTATGCCCCTATCGGCTGGGAAGTGTGGAATCTCTCAGTGTGTCCTGTAATCAAAGGCAACGACACGCCCTTTGAACCCAACTCTAGTCTCAAATTCCGTTCTACCAGGGTTTCCTACTCTCTTACGAAATCCTTTAAGTGCTTTTCCTAGTTCCGTAATGGTAACACATGATTACAGTGATGGGTCTCATGACTTAGAGCTATGCCAAGGTTTCATTTCTCATTAACGTTCAGACAGAAGAAGTTTCCTCTCTTCCATTCTTTATTTTATTAGTCCGTTATGCTCCATTATGCGGGAGACCAAAACACACTCTATCTTGTGGAAAATATATACATACTTCGTCCGTGAATTTCAGGTTCTTGGATTCCCTCGCATAGGAAATAATATATCAATATCTTTTCCATACACTTACACAGTAAACAATCTCGAACACTTCGTGCAGACCCCAAGTTGCTATGCCGTTTCCATATAAGTTTGGGTACAGATCCAATAGTGAAGTTTTCGTTGCAGAGCTAAAATTTTTCTCCACGCTAACGTAGGAGTTAACTAATATGATTATTCTACTCCTTGATGACTCCGATCCGATTTCATCATCTTGTCCACGCATTGAGTTATTACATTTCATAAACTTATTCAAGTTACATTAACTTATTGTTCGTTTTGAGATTAAATATTATCCTATTGTCCATAACTATCAGAACCACGGTTCTAGTGTCACAGTAACTGTTATTTACTTACGTTCGAGCCATATTTTAGTGCTTTGCATATTTCCTTAAGGACTTTATTTCATGTGATTTGAGATTTATTATCTCTGTTGTTATTATTTATATGTTCATTTGTAACATTGTATTTGTATGTGATTATCATCTTTATTTCTCCAGAGACTTATTTGAGATTGTACCCTAGCGGTTAAGTAATAAAACTAGTGAATCCTATCTATATGTGTTTTGTGTCCATGGTTTATTACTTGTGTGTTGATTTTGGCCCTGTCACTTTTTCAACTCGTGGGAGGCACTCGTCACAGGCAGTTCTGCCTTTTGTCTCCCTCATCCACATAGAAAACAAAATTAGTCTAAATACCCAACCTTGACTTAATATTATATATTATATTTATAATTAGCATGCAAGTGTAATTCCTATGTACAATGAGTCCAGAATAAAGTATAATTATTATTATGAATATATATATTATAATATATATATAATATATATTCTATATTATACTATATCTATATATATATAATATAAGTATATATATTTTTTTTTTATCTTATCTATCTATATCATCTATCTATCTATCTATCTATCTATATGCTCAGGCCCAATCCCCATTTTGGGGGTAGCCGACTCAAGACAGAGCAAGAACAGGGAAAACACACAAACAACATAAAACATCGACATAACACAGATAAAAAAACACAAATTCACACACATCCAGGTCACCCAGGAGAAGACCCAGAGACCAGGGTCACCAAGGTCGCTCCAGCACTCCCCGGCCCCGACCACCTGGAGAGGTCTGATCTCGGCAGGCAGACATACAGCGGAGCCAAAGCCACAAGCCATCCACCACACTTCCAGGCGCCACCTTCATTAATCGTCTCCCCGGGACAGACGCCTGATGGAATATTATCTAGTCCAACTTGCGCCCGTCCCCGTACTCCAAATGACCACGTGTTCACTCAACTATTCACAAGCATTCTCCATTCACTCCTGTCCACCATCAGTTCCCCTGCCTGATCTATAGTCATTCCTCTATCATCCATAGCTTTTCTTACACAGTCTCTCCATCTCATTGGGGGTCTTCCTGCCCTTCTATCTCCCCTTGTACCTGACTCACATATTCTCTTTGTTAGCCTTTCATCTCCCATTCGTTCAACATGACCATACCAGCTCAACACCCTTCTGTCCACTCTGGCTGACAAATGTTCCTGCTGCCCCACTCTCCTACGTATCTCTTCATTCCTCAATAATAATAATAATAGATATTAATCATTAATCGGTTAATTTCCAGCTAATTAGGTCTTTGGAAGTGATAGATTGGCCAACACAAAGCTATTTTATGTTCATTGTTTGCATTCCTTTCCATATCCATTCAAGTCTTCAAATATAACATTGCTGCAGTTTGACACCCTTAGACGAAATTATACAGCTTAAGAAGAATCTGTGAGAATATGTGGCTTGATAGAAGTCTATGGAGCAAGCTAAGAATAAAAGTATATGAAACAAATATAGAAATAATTGATCATCAGTCTAGTTTCCGATCCCAGTTCAAAAGATCCCAGGTATGTTGCCAGAATACTGTTGTAATTAAACAGTTTACAATTCAATGTTCAATTAAAAAAAAAATATTGTCACAAAGTACATAGTTATATTTTCACATATTCATATAAACAATATTCAGTTTGAGACAATGGGGACTGATGCCATCCGGTATATATGTCCCCTAACTATTAATTATTATACAGCTTATTCAGTTTGAGACAATGGAGACTGGTGCCATCCGGTATATATGTCCCCTAACGATTCATTATTCTATTATAATTGGTCAGTAACAAAAGGACTAGTGCAAGAGAAACGAAACCTTAATACCATCACATACGATTTCACCAACATTATAATTATGTTCACACTTAAAACTATCTTAAAAACAATTTGTTCTCCCTATTCAATAAATATTCGCTTATTTTCTTTTTGAATATGCTAAAACTACAGCCTAAATTAATGTTATCCATTATATAGTTCCATATTAAAACTCCTTTGTGAATTAAATGTTCTCTTCATTACATTCGCTCTGGCTATGGGAATATGTAGTTTATGACTCTGCCTTGTTAAATGTTGATGTAAGTTGAGGATAAAAGCTCTCGTGTGATAGCCCATTGTCAGAGAACACTGGGGGACGCATTGAAAGTGGAGTGAGTGGTTGTGTTAGGTCAAGACGGACAGCACGCCAAGAGTGATAGGCACGCAGCCACACATACATACAGTACACTCTTGGATACAATTCTGGAAAAAAAATTCTAAGTAAACAAATATATAGCTCAAAATAAATTAATATATGCATAAATAAAACAATGATTAAATAAATAAATCATTACAATTATAAAATAAATTTTAAATAAGAAATAAGAAAAACGAAGACAATTATAAGAAACAAAATAGTAAATAAGTAAATACATAGTTTCCCCCTAGACTAAACAAAGAATCCATCTCTCCAGGCGGAGAGAAGACGCTTCATCCCATGGCAAGTGAGTGGGGGAGGATGAGAAGGGGTAGGTGGTTTTCACGGTGTTTTGTGCCGGCCATGGTTGACTTGTTGAATAAGTTGCCATATGAGCGAGTCAATTCAGCTCATATCTCCTTTTTAAGTCTAGAGTTAATGCTTTTTTACAGCATTAATTCTAATTTTTAAAATTATTTTATTCTATTTTATTGTTATATATTTATACTTGATATCCTCTACTGCATAATATGTTATCTGTGTTTAATATGTGTATATGTACAGCATACAGTATATGTTTTTATTTTTTCCTAAGTTGCCGTAGTCTCTCTCCAGTGCCTCCGGGCGTTTTGTGTGGATTCATCTTGATGGTGTTTCTGCACCCTGGTTGGAGACTTCGGCATCTCGTATAATAATAATAATGGTGAGGGCCTAGCTATGGTGTGTGAGGGAGTCCTTGGGGACTCAGAGGAGTCGGGTTGCTTGAACTCCTCGTCCTCTATGGCCCTCTTGTGCACTGCGGTTCCCTTCATAGTGTGGGGCTTCAAGGTCCTTTTCCTGCACTGACCAGTCCCCAGCCCTGAATGCCACAGCCTACACCCTCTTCCCCCTGATGTTTGAGTCAGGGTCCCTGGGCTCCCCAGAAGAGTTCGGGTACATCTCCTCCTCCACTCTTCCTCAATAAGTTAGGGTTGTCTATGGTGTTAGGCAGTCCCCCTGTAATAGGGGTGTCTCTGGTATCTGAAAGGGGTGTGATCCCCCTGTAATAGGGGTGTCTCTGGTGATAGCTGTCCCCCTGGTATCTGAGAGGGGTGTGGTCCCCCTGTAATAGGGGTGTCTCTGGTATCTAAAAGGGGTGTGTCCCCCTGTAATAGGGGTGTCTCTGGTGATAGCTGTCCACCTGGTATCTGAAAGGGGTGTGTCCCCCTCTGTAATAAGGGTGTCTCTGGTGAAAGCTTTCCCCCTGATATCTAAAAGGGGTGTGAGCTGTCCCCTGGTATCTGAAAATAGGTGGTCCCCCAGTAATAGGGGTGTCTCTGGTGATAGCTGTCCCCCTGGTATTTGAAAGGGGTGTTTCCGGGTAGATGGGACTCGATAGCCTTGGCGGGCAACCTATCTAGGGGAAAAAACCCTACACAAATTACCGATGGGCGACACGCTAATTGGTGCCACTTACAGGTGTCTATTTTTATAACAGATAAATACAAATAATTTCTGGCGCTGCGAATAGCAGGTCTTTGGTCATGTCTTGTCGCGAATATTGCCCTTGTTTCGTTCACATCTGATATATTCTGGCTAACTTCTGACGATGTTCTCATAAAGTACTTTGTGAAAACCCATCTAGCTATGTTGAGCAATCCTCTTTCTTTTCTGTCACATGTTCTCGATTTGACCTTCGTGATATTTGTATGTGTGTGTGTGTCAGTGAAGTGGACGGAAGAAGAATACGTGGAAGGCCGAGAAGATGGTATATTATAGTGTGTCTGTATGAGTGTCAATGTGTGAAAAGGGAACGGATGAAGCAAAAGAAATATATATAGATAGGAATGAATAGAGGAAGTTTGTTAAGGGGGTAATACTCGCTGTTGATGGACCTCCTTCTCCCTAATGTTTAGCATATTAGCTTTGAGATTTTAAGACGTTCGTTTCGTTAGTTTGGCGATTTTGAGATCTTTCGCCACATTTGTTTTCAATATTAAGAACTTTCGTGCCATTTAGGTGTCTATTGTTTCCTGGCGAGCGATAGTAAGCCTGTAATTTTAGAAGGAACCGGCCTTCAGCCGGGGCATTTTTCGACCGAAAAATTTACAAATTTATATTGAAAGGTGGTTTAGGGGATGTTTGTTTAAGCTTGATGGAGGTCTAGCGAGGAAACTCAAAACAAATATTAATACATTTATATAGTTATAAACCAAAGAACAAGCACTACCCCCTTAAGGAGTACAAAGGAGTAAAAAGGAAATCAAGCAACAAGAGATCTAGTGACCCTTCTAGGTTGCTTGTCCTCCAAAACACTGAGGATCAAGTGTCCAAACAGCGGTTTAGAGTGGGTAAGGGAACATTGGAAAGGGAATTACTGCCCTGGAACTAATGTCCGTGGCAGGATTAGGAAGTTAGTAGGGGACAGATGGGTTAGTAACTGAAGGAGGAATAAAATAAAGTTATTCATTTACAAACGCAGTCAGTCGCGGGTTTGATGCGAGATATGTGTCTATGCGGAGTTTAAATGAATCAACGGTGATGCAGTCTATAACGTTTCGGGGAAGCCCATTCCACAAGTTGACAACTCGATTGAAGAAGAAATTCTTAGATTCGTGTGAGTTAAAAGATTTACTAATAATTTTGCAACTGTTTCCCGCGTGTAATTAGATTGGTCGATAGTGAAGTACTTACTACAGTTCATATTGTCGATGCCTTTGCTGATTTTGAACACTTGAATTAAGTCACTTCTTAATCTGCGCTGGGTTAAAGGAAATAGATTTAATTCTCTAAGACGCTCTTCGTATGGTTTGTTCTTTAGGCTAGGTATAATTTTGGTAACTCTACGTTGAACTCGTTCTAGCTTGTTTATATCTTTTTGGTAATAAGGGCACCAGGATTTGAAACGCCAGTATTCCAGAAGAGGGCGGACTAAGGAATTGTAAAGGGTTAGGACAACTTCTTTGGATTTATGCTCAAATGACCTGCCTATAAAGCCAGTTATTTTGTTTGCCTTCTTAACAACTTCTGAACATTGTTGACTCGGTTTTAGGTTACTCGATATTGTTACTCCAGGATCGGTTTCTCTGTCTACATTCCTAACCTGAGTGCAATTCATCGAATAGTTTGCTTTCTCATTTAGGTATCCGATATGTAGTACTTTACATTTATCCGCATTGAAACTCATTTGCCAAATTTGGGCCCAACATGACAATTTATCTAGATTGTGTTGCATATCTTCAACTTGTTCTTTTGAGAGTACGCTATTTGCAATTTTTGTATCGTCAGCAAATTTTGAGATTGTACAGGTGAGACCCTCATCTATGTCGTTGATGTAAATTAGAAAGAGAATTGGTCCTAGTACCGATCCCTGGGGTACCCCGCTACTTACATTGGTCCATTTAGATGCCTTACCGTTTATGACTACTCTTTGCTTTCTGTCGCTGAGCCAATTTTCTATCCATTTCAACACACCGTCTTGTATTCCATGCGCTTTTAATTTTAGCAGTAAACGTTTGTGGGAAACTTTGTCAAAGGCCTATTGAAAATCTAGGTATATAATATCTACAGCTTTACTCTCATCGTAGAGGTTGAGGATATCGTGGAAGAAGTCTAAGAGGTTTGTTAAACAGGAACGTTTTTTACGAAAGCCGTGTTGAGTATCTTTAAGTATGTTATTTTCCTCTAAGTGATTTACGAGTCTGTCTCGTATCACCGTTTCTAGCATTTTACATACAACTGAGGTTAAGCTAATTGGACGATAGTTACTGGGTAGGGATTTGCTGCCTTTTTTTAATATCGGTGTTACGTTGGCTAGCTTCCACTGATCAGGCATAGTTCCAGACTGCAAGGATTTATTGAATAGTAATGTCAGTGGTTTGGAGAGCTCATCCTTAGCTCCTTTAGAACTCTAGGCGAGATTGTATCAGGTCCAGGCGTTTTATTTACCTTGAGTTTATCTAAACAATTCATTAATTCTCTCTCTGTAACGGTGATATTGCTTAGAACATCTGAATTATCAATCTGAATCGGCGATGGTGTAGGGATATCACTGAGGTCTTCTGTTGTAAAAACTGATGCAAAGAAGGTATTGAGGGCATTACTCATTTGTACTTCGTCTTTGGTGTATTCTCCATTTTCATCGACTAACGGTCCAACAGTTGAAGTAACTACTTTTTTCTTTCTGATATAACTATAGAATTCTTTCGGGTTTGTTTTACTTTGATTCGCAATATGTAACTCTAAGGTCTTTTTACTTAGCTTAATTAAGTTTTTGGCTTTGCGTCGTAGCTCTACAAATTCACCCGTTCTTCGTCATTTTGTGAGGATTTTAATCTATCATTAGCAAATTTTTTAGCAAGCAGGCAGTTTGAAATATCTTTATTCCACCATTTGGGCTTATTATTATGGCCTGGACGCCGTATTTTCGAGGGTATGCAGTCTTGCACTGCTTTTAGGTAAGTCGTTTCGAATAACTTCCAAGATGTATTTATGTCGTTATTGTTAATTAAAAAGCTCCAGTCAATTTCTTTAAACATAGCTCTCAGCTTATGAAAGTTTGCTTTCTTGAAATTAGGGACTTTTTCGATGCTACTATTTGGTTCGTTACTAGTAAAGTTTAAAGTGAAAGTTATCGTACGATGGTCGCTGTTACTGAATTCATCACCAACATTCAAATTCTCTATTAATTCTTCTTTTGTTGCAAGTACAATGTGAAGAACGTTATTACCACGGGTCGGCGTTCGAACAAATTGATAAAGCGAACTCTCTTGCAAGTTCGTATACAAGTCATGTCCGGAGTGTGAAGTAAGAGTATCGCCCCACTTGGTCACAGGTAAATTAAAGTCGCCAACAATTATGGTATCTTGTGAGTTACTTACATCTGCAATTTGTTCGTAAATTTCTCGGTCAGTTTGCACTGATTGAGCTGGAGGTCTGTATATTAATGCAAGTATTATTTTTGTACCTTTATTATTCTTGAATAGCACAAAAGATGCGTCGACGTTCACAATTTGAGGTTTTGACAAGAGGGTATAGGGTTAAGACTTTCTTTGATATAAAGTAAAACGCCACCTCCATTTCGATTTATTCGGCTTTTCTCAAACATTACATAACCGGGAAGTGAATACTCTGCTAAAAAGTCTCTATCTTCTGTATTGAGCCAAGATTCTGTTATGCCAATCACATCTTAATTTTCTGTAAACACTAGCTCCTCTAAATCTGAAAATTTATTGCGTATGCTACGAGCGTTTGCATAGAAAACATTTAAATTTGTAATTTTAGAACTCGCGGAACGCTCTTTAATAATATTTTTGGTTCTTGTCGGATCTACATTTATGTTCATGGCTGTCCTCGGTCCTCGCTGTCTTCGGTCCTTATCGCTGGTGGTCCTCGGTTGCCTCTGCTTTTTCTTGGCGTTGGATGATTTATGACACTGCTGCTTCTTCTCGGATGGCGTTTTTTGATCCATGGCTGTGGACTGCTTCGTGTAGGAGACGACCCATGCGTGCTGAACCCACAGGGTTTAGATGAGTGCCATCCTTGCGGAACAGAGTAGGCTGGTTGTAGAAGTTGTCCCAGAGGTTGATGAATTCAACTTCTTCCCTCAGACACAAATATTTTAGTCGGCTATTTGAGCTGAAGGCCTTGTCGTAGAATTTGTCAGGTGCGTAGATCTTGGGGAGAATGCCTGAGATGATGATATTCCTTGACTTGTTTTTGTAGTGCTGGATCATCTTGCGATATTTCTCCATCAACTCTTCGGATCTGGTGCGCATGACGTCATTTGAACCAGCATGGATGACAAAAAGGGTATTTTCATTTGCATCCTTTGTGGTATCTTCGAAGGCTTCCACAATGTCGTCCAGTCCAGCTCCTGGGATGCAAAATCTTTTTCATTGATTTGGGACTCTGTCGCAGAACTCTTCGACCTGTCCTCGTAGGATGGAATCCCCAACGAGCCTGGTCTCTTCTGGTTCGTCTTCCATCTCTACCAATATCTCAAATCTGTTTGACATTGTGACTGGTAGATGAGACCTTTTCTGCGTTGGCCGTGCACCGTTCCTCACTGGTGTAAATCCGGAAACCTGTGGTGGCGGGACTCTACGTATAGGTCGGGGAGAGGAGTGGTTAGAACGGGGGCGAGGGGTTGGTACTGTTCGTGCTAGCAGGCTTCTTGCACGAGGAGTGGGGGAGAGACTAAGGTGAAGCATCTGCTGCAGTGGCTACTACAGGTGGTGGATTGTTGGCAGATGACGTTGGGGTGGTGGTGGATGCTGGAGTTGAAACAATTGGAGTTAGTGATACTCCAACGTTGAGTGTTACAAACTCTTGGAGTGATTCCAGCTTCCTGGTGAGGGCGTTGATCTTGTTGTGGGCTTCATCCAATTTTGCTGTCAAATCCTCTCGTTGCTGGCAGAGTCGGCAGACTTGTGGATCGGCAGGAGCAAACATGGAAGCACCAAACCTACCGGCGCAGTTCGTACAAGCACGAGGCATGGTGACGATCACTTTCTTCAGATCACTTCACTCACTTAAAAACACTTAACTCACTTTAAAAACACTAAACTCGCTTTAAAAACAGCACATGAAGGTCCGTGTACCTTTATCAATGACAAACCTGGATGGTCTTCATCAGATGTTGATATATAAAGGAAGGAAGGAGGGAGGAGAGGAAGAAGAGAGTAAGGAAGGAGGAAGGATAAGAGGGAAAGGAAAGAAGAAGGAAGGATAAGAGGGAAAGGAAGGAAGAAAGGAGGAAATAATAAAGAAAGGAGGACAGGAAGGAGGAGAGAAGGGAGGAAAGGGTGAAGGAAGGAAAGGACAATGGTTGTGGGTCCTGGTGAATGAATGTTGTTCCGAATGCTAGATAGCTTGCTTAGGGCTGGCGTCTGTTAAATATATTCTTTCCCTGTCATCTCTGTTCCCATTGCTATGTTTCTTGCTGATCCTCCCTGCCCCTTAATGGTAGTGCAGGATTGGCTACTGACTGACTGTGTATTTATGTCAATAAATGTATCGTGTATCTGTATGTTCACTTCTTCGTCTGTCTCTATTTCTCCCACTTACTTCTCTAATAAATTTCACTTCTTTGTATTTCTCTATTTCTCCCACAACCTTCTCCATTATTCCAGTGCCTTTTTTTCCACGCCGTTTGTTTCTTCTCATATTTCTCACTGGTTCTTTATAACCCATGCAGTACCGGTGACATCCTTTTCATTATAGACTGGTAATTATTATACGATTATATTCAGCGTAGGAAGGATGTCTACTCATTGCAAGGGCCACATAATTATCCTTTTAGCTACCATACAGCCTTTCTAGCCTTCAAATAATCGTCTCAATGTAACTAAAATCAAACAAAAGATACGTCACGGTTACCGAAAGGGATTAAATCTTGTGTGTGTGTGTACGTCAATAAATGTCACCGTGCATCCGTATGTTGTCTTCTTCGTCTTTCTGTACTTCCCCCACTCCCTACTCTAATATTCCAGAGCCTTTCTTTCCACGCCATTTGTTTCTACGTCTCTTGCTCACTGCTCAACCTGATTTGATCCCCCCGTATTAGGTTTTCTTTTTGCTTAAGCGAGCCCACCTCGATTTTGTTTTCTCTTTCTCTCCCTCTGTCTTTGGTTTGTATATATTCGGCCCCATTCAGCCTACTGTTTTAAGACGCTTACCCCCATCCAGGTGTCAATATTTTCCTGGCGAGCGGTAGTGATCCATTATATATATATTTTTGTGTTTGACAGCAAGCTAAATCTGTAAATTTTTCGATAGAAACATTTCTCCGGCGAAGCCGGATTTCTCCATACAATGCATGCTCGCTATCGCTCACCAGGAAGAAATCGACACCTGGATGGGGATGAACGTCTTAAATCAGTTGGCTGTATGGGGCCGAATGGATACAAGCCAGGGAAAGAGAGAAAAGGAGAGAAATATAAAACAATCGGTGAACCCCCTTAACCTTTATCTCTTATTTTGCTTCTCCGTGTTTTGGTTTCGTTTACATTGTTGTTTGTGTATTATTACATTGTGTTTTGACTTGTTCTTCTTCTGTGTCTCTATTCTGTATTTTCTATTTTCTCCAGTTATAATTTGCACCCTTAAATGTTCTGTATTTAGCCTATGTTCTCCAGTTTTTATTTGCACCCTTTAATGTTCTGTATTAACCTATTATCTCAGTTATAATAGGCATACCTTTAATGTTCTGTATTAACCTATTATCTCAGTTATAATAGGCATACCTTTAATGTTCTGTATTAACCTATTATCTCAGTTATAATAGGCATACCTTTAATGTTCTGTATTAACCTATTATCTCAGTTATAATAGGCATACCTTTAATGTTCTGTATTAACCTATTATCTCAGTTATAATAGGCATACCTTTAATGTTCTGTATTAACCTATTATCTCAGTTATAATAGGCATACCTTTAATGTTCTGTATTAACCTATTATCTCAGTTATAATAGGCATACCTTTAATGTTCTGTATTAACCTATTATCTCAGTTATAATAGGCATACCTTTAATGTTATGTATTTTACCTATTTTCTCAAGTTATGATATGCACCCTCTAATGTTCTGTATTTAAAGGGACGTTATTGTATTAATTTACTTATTATTTACTACTACGGGTATATATATTTGTTTTAGTTTGTATATATTTGTTTTAGTGTGTATATATTTGTTTTAGTTTGTATATATTTGTTTTAGTTTGTATATATTTGTTTTAGTTTGTATATATTTGTTTTAGTTTGTATATATTTGTAGTTTGTATATTTGTTTTAGTTTGTATATATTTGTTTTAGTTTGTATATATTTGTTTTAGTTTGTATATATTTGTTTTAGTTTGTATATATTTGTTTTAGTTTGTATATATTTGTTTTAGTTTGTATATATTTGTTTTAGTTTGTATATATTTGTTTTAGTGTGTATATTTGTTTAGTTTGTATATATTGTTTTAGTTTGTATATATTTGTTTTGTTGTATATATTGTTTTAGTTTGTATATTTGTTTTAGTTTGTATATATTTGTTTTAGTTTGTATATATTTGTTTTAGTTTGTATATATTTGTTTTAGTGTGTATATATTTGTTTTAGTTTGTATATATTTGTTTTAGTTTGTATATATTTGTTTTAGTTTGTATATATTTGTTTTAGTTTGTATATATTTGTTTTAGTTTGTATATATTTGTTTTAGTTTGTATATATTTGTTTTAGTTTGCTCCCTAGACCTCTATCAAGCTTATAAATATAACATCCCAAAAGCCACCTTCGGGAACATAACGTACATTTTTCGGTAGACAAATGTGCTGGCCGAAGGCCAGCACATCGGTGGCCATCGCTCGCCAGGAAAACATCGACACCTAAATGGCACAAAAGGTTTTAATATTGACAAAGAAATGGGCGAAAGTCTTAACATTTGAAAACTAATGAGGCTAAAAATGAAAGAGAAGGGGGTTCAGAAAGGAAACAACTACTTCCCTTTAACCTATTTTCTCTAGTTATAATATGCACCCTTAGACAACCAGTTTATACAGCCACATTCGTGAACGACCCAAACTCAAACAGCCTCAATTCAAAGTAAACGAGAATAAACTAAATTAGAATACGTTAAGGAGAAATACTTGTTATCTATTACTATTAATATTATTTATTTATTATTTTATTGTATATTTTGTTGAGTTTCTTCCCTAGACCTCCATCAAGCTTAACAAATACCCCCCAAGGTATATGTGCATTTTTTCGGTAGAAATATTCCGCGGCGGAAGGCTGGTTTCTCCTAAATTGCTGGTTGCTATCGCTCACCAGGAATAAATCGACACCTAAATGGCACGAAAGGTCTCAAAATTGACAAGGAAGTGAAACGGAAGGTCTTATAATTATAATAGATCAATTAATGAGGCGAACGAAATCTCAAAACTAACGGGACTAATTTTAAGAGAGAAAGTGGTTCAGCAACGAAACTACCTTAAGTTTGGTTTGGTTATGCCCAGTCAGCCCTAATTAATATATATAGGTAAAATGTAGTACATTTAAACTAGGAGGAAGTGATCGTTCTGGTTGTGGTCGATAAGGAATAAAGAAGGAAAACATGAAAGAAGGAAGAAGGAAAGAATAGAAGGAAGAAAATTAATGAAGGGAAGAAGAATGGATGAAGGAAAAACAGAAGTAAGAAAAAGAAGAAATAAGGAAAGACGGAAAGGAAGCAGAAAGTAACATACTGTATTGGCTGTGTATGGTTCATTATGGGTGCGACATGGCTGAATTAGTTTCCTCCCTAGACCTCCATCAAGCTTAATAAATTATCCTCAAGATCCGCTTTCGAGATAAATTTGCCTTTTTCAGTAGAAAAATGTCTCGGTGGAAGGCCGATTCTTTAAAAAATACAGGCTCACTATCGCTTACCAGGAAAAATATCAACACCTGAATGGCACAGGTCTTGATATATATACAGAAATGGGACGAAAGTTCTTAAAATTGACAAACTATTTGTGCGAACGTCTTAAAATCTCAAAACTAATGGAGCTAAACATGTGGGAGAAGGGGGATTAAGAAAAAAGCAACTACCTCCGCCTTAAGCACTATACGTATGAGTCAACACCTCTATTGAGTATCCTTCAGTTTCTCTAGCATTCTCTCTCTCTCTCTCACACACATTCTCCTCCATCTCTCTCACACGCACACATTCCCTCCCTCTCACTCTCTCTCTCTCTCTCTCCCTCTCCCTCCCGACAATAATTCACGGGGCTGTCTACACATCGTTACAGCAGCGGATTACGGGGGATTGAAATATGGCCCCGGATCCGAAATACGGGGTCATTATCGTTATATTAGTTACTGTAATACTTTTGATAGCCTATTTATTAATCGCATTTCAGATACTTGTCACCATATTAATAGGCCTCTCACACTCTTGCCAGGGATATTACTAACTCCATTATTATTATTATTGTGTTGACCACTGTATAAACTAAAATACAGGCTTTAGCCTAACTGTGTCATACTGCTAACATAATTTTATTTTTATTTTCAGGCATAAAATTGTGTTCTATTGCTAACATATTCTTTTTGTGATTAACATATGTTTTTTGTGATTTACAGGCATTAATTGTACCATATTGCTAACCAATATTTTTTGTTACTGTACTGTATACTGCTTTCCAGTTTTCTCACTAGGCTAAATTAACCCTCTCCCACTTTTTTCCAGTACATTTTGTAACAAATTACTAGTCCATTTGCAATTTTCAGGCGTTAACTGTGTCATACTGCTAACATCAATTTTTGTTTTATTTTCAGGCTTAAATTGTGTTCTATTGCTAACATATTTTTTGTGATTTACAGGCATAATATTTTTTTTGTGATTAACATATTCTTTTTGTGATTTACCGGCATTAATTGTACCATATTGCTAACAAATACTTGTTGTTACTGTACTGTATACTGTTTTCCAGTTTTCTCACTAGGCTACATTAACCCTCTCCCACTTTTTGTTTTTTTCCAGTAAATTTTGTAACAAATTTCTAGTCCATTTGTGATTTTCAGGCTTTAACTGTGTCATACTGGTAACACCAATTTTTTTTTTATTTTCAGGCATAAATTGTGTTCTATTGCTAACATAATATATTTTGTGATTTACAGGCATATTAATTTTATCATATTGCTAACAAAAAATGTTGTGATTTTCAGGAATTAATTGTATCACATTGCTAACATAATTTGTTTGTGATTTTCAGGCTTTAATTGTACCATTTTGCTAACATAAATTTGTGTGATTTTCAGGCATATTGTGATTATATCGTCATGGCGCCGCAACGAACCTGCACGAGTTGTTCCGGTAAATTTGGCCCTACCATGTTTGTTGATACTGATGTCCAAATTTGTAGATTTTGCCAGCTCCGAGAGAAGATTGCGGATGAATTGAATGCAGCTCACCGCAAGATCGATGCCCTTACTACGAAGCTTGAATCCCTTCAAAAATTTGCCACACTCAACGTAGGAGTGCCCTCGGCCCAAGAAACCACTACGATGTCAACCGCCATTCCAGTGCATACAGTACCGTTACCCACACCAGCAGCTACCTTAGATGTTGCAGAAAATATTAATGACTCTACTCTCACTCCCCCCCAGGACAACTTTCAGTTAGTGAGAAACAATGTGCATCCCAGTACCAGTACCAGGAAGGTCATCCCGACAACATGCCAAAACCGCTTCAAAATTCTTGCTATTGACGAGGAAGAGGAAACGGAAGAAGTTCGGCTTGTGGACGACTCCATGGTCCGTGGCCAATTAACCGAGTTCTGCGCCAGGGCACCCAGGACCAGAAAGCGATTCTGTATCCCAGTTGGCGGCGTGGACGACATTGTTGCGGCTGTGGAAGAGGTTTCCAGGCTCGCCCCCGCAAGCACTACGTACGTCATCCACGTTGGATCTAACGATGTCCAACGGACGCGGTCAGAGGAACTACTTTGCAAGTGCCGGCGGTCCTTCAAGGAAAAATCTAATAGAATCTTAATTTCAGGAATTGTTCCCGGATTGATGTAGAAAACCGATTCTACAACATAGCTACCAGTACAAATAGCCGACTAGCCAAACTCTGCAGGGAGGAGGACATCGGCTTTGTCGACACGTGGGATCATTTTTACAATGATAAATCTTTGTTTTCAGGAGATGGTGTACATCTCAATGAAATAGGAGCTGCACGTCTTGGTCGTCTGCTGAACGATGCAGTCAAGGATTTCCGTTCAAAAAACGGGGTCAACTGGGGGTATCCGGGGGTAGTGTAAGTCAAATACGAACTGAAAATTCAGACAATGCACAATCAGTAACATCCAACTCTAATACTCTTAAGGTGTTTTATGTAAATGCTCGTAGCATACGCAATAAATTTTCAGATCTAGAGGAAATCGTGTTTACAGAACATTATGATATAATCGGCATTACAGAATCTTGGTTAAATACGGAAGACAGAGACTTTTTAGCCGAATATACGCTTCCTGGTTATACAATGTTTGAGAAAAGTCGGATCAATAGAAATGGAGGAGGAGTTCTGTTTTTTATAAAGGAAAGTCTTAATCCCGTCTTAATGTCAAAACCTCAAATTGCGAATATAGACATATCTTACGTACTATTAAATAATAAACGAGGAACTAAAATAACACTAGCTTTATTATACAGACCCCCAGCTCAATCAGTGCAAACTGACAGTGAAATTTATGAACAAATTGCAGAAATAACTAACATACAAGATACCATAATTCATGATTTCAACTTACCCGTGACTAAATGGGGCGATATTCTTACTTCACACTCTGGACACGACCTCTATGCTAACTTGCAAGAGAGTTCACTTTTTCAATTTGTACAATCTCCGACCCATGGTAATAATGTGCTTGACCTTGTACTCGCAACAAAAGAAGAATTAATAGAGAATTTGAATGTTGGTGATGAATTCAGTAACAGCGACCATCGTACGATAACTTTCACTTTAAAGTTTACTAGTAACAAATCAAATAGCAGCATTGAGAAAGTCCCTAATTTCAAGAAAGCAAATTTTCATAAACTTAAATCAAAGCTTAAAGAAACTGACTGGAGCATTCTGACTAACAATAACGACATAAATACATCTTGGGAGTGTTTCACAACCACTTACCTTAAGGCAGTGCAAGACTGCATACCATCGAAAATACGGCGTCCTGGCCATAATAATAAGCCCAAATGGTGGAATAAAGATATTTCAGACTGTCTGCTTGCTAAAAAATTTGCTAATGATAGATTAAAATCCTCACAAAATGACGAAGAATGGGTGAAATTTGTAGAGCTACGATGCAAAACCAAAAAGTTAATTATGCAAAGTAAAAATACCCTGGAGTTACATGTTGCGAATCAAAGTAAAACAAACCCGAAAGAATTCTATAGTTATATCAGAAAGAAAAAAGTAGTTACTTCAACTGTTGGACTGTTAGTCGATGAAAATGGAGAATACACCAAAGACGAAGTACAAATGAGTAATGCCCTCAATACCTTCTTTGCATCAGTTGTTACAACCGAAGACCTCAGTGATATCCCTACACCATCGCCGATTCAGATTGATAATTCAGATGTTCTAAGCAATATCACCGTTACAAAGAGAGAAGTATTGAATTGTCTAGATAAACTCAAGGTAAATAAAATGCCTGGACCTGATACAATCTCGCCTAGAGTTTTAAAGGAAGCTAAGGATGAGCTCTCCAAACCACTGACATTGCTATTCAATGAATCCTTGCAGTCTGGGACTAAGCCTGATCAGTGGAAGCTAGCCAACATAACACCGATATTCAAAAAAGGCAGCAAATCCCTACCCAGTAACTATCGTCCGATTAGCTTAACCTCAATTGTATGTAAAATGCTAGAAACGGTCAAAAGAGACAGACTCGTAAATCACTTAGAGGCAAATAACTTACTTAAAGATACTCAACACGGCTTTCGTAAAAAACGTTCCTGTTTAACAAACCTCTTAGACTTCTTCCACGATATCCTCAACCTCTACGATGAGAGTAAAGCTGTAGATATTATATACCTTGATTTTCAAAAGGCCTTTTAGAAAGTTCCCCACAAACGTTTACTGCTAAAACTAAAAGCACATGGAATACAAGACGGTGTGTTGAAATGGATAGAAAATTGGCTCAGCAACAGAAAGCAAAGAGTAGTCATAAACGGTAAGGCATCTAAATGGACCAATGTAAGTAGCGGGGTACCCCAGGGATCGGTATTAGGACCAATTCTCTTTCTAATTTACATCAACGACATAGATGAGGATCTCACCTGTACAATCTCAAAATTTGCTGACGATACAAAACTTGCAAATAGCGTACTCTCAAAAGAACAAGTTGACGATATGCAACACAATCTAGATAAATTGTCATGTTGGGCCCAAATTTGGCAAATGAGTTTCAATGCGAATAAATGTAAAGTACTACATATCGGATACCTAAATGAGAAAGCAAACTATTCGATGAATGGCACTCAGCTTAAGAATGTAAACAGAGAAACCGATCTGGGAGTAACAATATCGAGTAACCTAAAACCAAGTCAACAATGTTCAGAAGTTGTTAAGAAGGCAAACAAAATAATTGGCTTCATAGGCAGGTCATTTGAGCATAAATCCAAAGAAGTTATCCTAACCCTTTACGATTCCTTAGTCCGCCCTCTTCTGGAATACTGCGTTCAATCCTGGTGCCCTTATTACCAAAAAGATATAAACAAGCTAGAACGAGTTCAACGTAGAGTTACCAAAATGATACCTAGCCTAAAGAACAAACCATACGAAGAGCGTCTTAGAGAATTAAATCTATTTCCTTTAACCCAGCGCAGATTAAGAGGTGACTTAATTCAAGTGTTCAAAATCATCAAAGGCATCGACAATATGAACTGTAGTAAGTACTTCACTATCGACCAACCTAATTACACGCGGGAAACAGTTGCAAAATTATTGGTAAATCTTTTAACTCACACGAATCTAAGAATTTCTTCTTCAATCGAGTTGTCAACTTGTGGAATGGGCTTCCCCGAGACGTTATAGACTGCAGCACCGTTGATTCATTTAAACTCCGCCTAGACAAATATCTCGCATCAAACCCGCGACTGGCTGCGTTTGTAAATGAATAACTTTATTTTATCCCCCCCTCAGTTACTAACCCATCTGTCCCCTACTAACTTCCTAATCCTGCCACGGACATTAGTTCCAGGGCAGTAGTTCCCTTTCCAATGTTCCCTTACCCACTCTAAACCACTGTTTGGACACTTGATCCTCAGTGTTTTGGAGGACAAGCAGCCTAGAATGGTCACTAGACCTGTTGTTGCTTGATTTCCTTTGTACTCCTTTGTACCAGTTAGAAGCCAGATGCACGGGCCAACTGAATGGAGTATAGCTATTCTCTCTCTCTCTCTCTCTCTCTCTCTCTCTCTCTCTCTCTCTCTCTCTCTCTCTCTCTCTCTCTCTCTCTCTCTCTCTCTCTCTCTCCTTGTCTCCGACTTAAAATAATCTGTTCATTACCTCCACTTCCGAGTCATAATCCCTGACATTCCATTCCCATCATCTTTTCTGCTGACTCTTATAAATTCTTGTCTTTGTATAATGTTGACGATATAATTTTTTTTTTTATTTGTTATCTGTTGTATAGTTTGTATTTTAGAAAGGTTTCATTTTTAGAAAGGTTGTATTTTCTATCCATTGTATAGTAATGTATTTTAGAAAGGTATTAGTTGTTATCCTTTGTATACTATAGATTGTTTAGAAACATAGTAGTTTGTATATGTTGTATACTATTGAATGGTTAGAAAAATTATGTTTTGAATCCGTTGTGGACTATTAGATTTTAGAAAGGTTTTATTTTGTATCCGTTATAGAGTATATAATTTTAGAAAGGCTTTATTTTGTATCCGTTGTATTATATTAAATTGTATAAAAGTATTACCGGTATTGTGTGTCTTTTGTATGCTATTACATTTTAGAAAGGTATTATTTTGTATTGGTTGTATTCTATTTATTTTTTAGAAAAGTTATATTTAGTGTCCGTTGTATGCTATTAGATTTTACAAAGGTTATATTTTGTATCCGTTGTATACTATTGAGTTTTTGAAAAGGCTCGATTTTGTATCTGGGTTTTTTGCTTGATTTTGAATGCCTGTCTTTGTATGTGTCTTTGCCTATTACTTGTCTATCAGGATGTGTTTCCATAGAGTCGTTCCTTGAGCTGCTGGTTGTACATTTTCTCGAGCTGCTGGTTGTACATTTATCTACATTCCTGCCCATGTGTCTATCTGTATGTTGGAAAGTATGTCTGTCTCGAGGCACGTCTAAAGCCGGTATCACATTTACGGCACATTGTTCAGGCCATTGTAGTCTGGCATCTTCATAATTTAAGGGAGGATGGGCCGGTTTGTCTGACCCCCTTCTCCCTCGTGTTTAGCCCCATTGTGTTTTTATATTTCATAATAGTTTGGCAATTTTAAGACTTTACACCCTATTTCTTTTTCAATATTAAGACCTTTCGTGCCATATAGGTGTCGATTTTTCCTGGCGAGCGTTAGCGAGCCTGTAATTTTAAGAGAAATCGGCCTTTGCCAGGACATTTTTCTACCGAAAAATGTACAAGTTAATTTTGAAGGGAGGTCGAGGGGCTATTTTCTACAACTGATGGAGGTCTAGGGAGGAAACTAAAAAATAATAATAAAAGATAAAACAATACACACATTTATACGCCCATCTCCCATTAAGTTATTTCATAATTCATCCACCTATCATAATCTAACAAATGTCTAGTTTCCGATTCCTATGTGAAAGAGACTCAAAATCCTACGAGAACAAACTTGCTCAGCGTAAATTGGCGGAAAAAGTGCTCATGAAACTAGCTTATTCTGTTAAAGTAATGTTTGAAGCCAGTGGGTTAATTACGATAGTTTTCCCCTTCATTCCTGGAAATCCTTCTCTAACTTTTTTTTCTTTTGTTTTTCTATATTCCAACTAGGCCTACTCCCTCTCGGGCATAGGCTGAGAACCTGCACACTATACCGCTGAACACGTTGAGGCCCGTGAGGTCTTGTTCCAGTCTAGGGAGTGACATAATAGAAAATAACAAAAATAATAAAATAAAACATTGTGGATCTAGTACAAATGGGATGACATTCTCACAATAACGACCACCATTACTCGATAACCAGGAGGATTTGTGCAAAACTAGTTAAGGGCCATAGGAACAGACCAACATTCAACAATTTGAGGTAGGTTTGGTCGTGATTCAGGGGAGTTGTTTTATTGCCCGAAAATACGTCTGGAAGAGGTTGTGGAAAAAATAAACATGCTGTTTTCTGGTTAAGAAAGAAACCTAGTTAAGTTGTTTTGTTGCTTGTCCAGTCAAAACCTCTTACTTCACCGAGTTTGCTTGTTTGTGTAGTCGTAGTTCTCTCTCTCTCTCTCTCTCTCTCTCTCTCTCTCTCTCTCTCTCTCTCTCTCTCTCTCTCTCTCTCTCTCTCTCTCTCTCTCTCTCTCTCTCTCTCTCTCTCTCTCTCTCTCTCTCTCTCTCTCTTCCTCCTCCTCCTCCTCCTCCTCCTCCTCCTCAACCTACACCTCCGGCTTTAGCACCGCCTACAGCTCCGCATCGCCACTGAGAAAACTCTATCCTAATTTGAGTATTTCATATCCCAATTCCCTTTATTCATTGCATGAACAGTAGTTAAGTGCTTGTTTAACCTCCACATAGTTCTGTAGTTGCCGTGCATGTTATTTTATTGCTTTTCTGACTGATAAACATTGTTGTTTACATTTGTTATCCTAGCTTGTAGCAGACGACGCACGCCTAGTCGATCTAGCTTTGTATTTTCTTATTAACTCTAGTAGTTATCGTATTCAGTATCCTACTGTAGCTATATATATCTGTAATTTTAGTTGTTGCTTGCATGATCTTGTACTGTAGTAACCTTTGACTGATAACTTTGTTTATCTAAATATAATCCTGCTTGACTAGCCTACAGTGACACCAGCGCCATCTGTTGATACAGTATATTAACCCCTTGTGTGCAGTTACACTTTATTTTTATATAATCTCTATTTGGTGAATTGTATATTTAGTCACATATTCTATTATATATATATATATTTGTTTTGCTTTTTTAGGTAGGTTATCACCCTGGTAGCCTACTTCTGCATATTTCATACTTTTTGTTTGTGGTTATTTTTGTTTTCGGTTAGTCTAGGCTATCATCCCTGGTGGCCTATTTCTGCGTACGGTACTTCAATTTTTAAATTTTCAGTTAGGCTATCACCGCTGGTGGCCTATTTCTGCGTACCTACCGGTATTTCATAATTTTTGTTTTCGGTTAATTTTGTTTTCGGTTAGTCTAGGCTATCATCCCTGGTGGCCTATTTCTGCGTACTTCAATTTTTAAATTTTCAGTTAGGCTATCACCGCTGGTGGCCTATTTCTGCGTACCAGTATTTCATAATTTTTGTTTTCGGTTAGTCTAGGCTATCACCGCTGGTGGCCTATTTCTGCGTACCGGTATTTCATAATTTTTGTTTTCGGTTATTTTTGTTTTCGGTTAGTCTAGGCTATCATCCCTGGTGGCCTATTTCTGCGTACTTCAATTTTTAAATTTTCAGTTAGGCTATCACCGCTGGTGACCTATTTCTGCGTACCGGTATTTCATAATTTTTGTTTTCGGTTAGGATAGGCTATAACCCCTGGTGGCCTATTTCTGTTTAAATAAACAAAAAATTGTTTTCGGTTCGGCTATCACTGCGTATTCAAATTTAATTTTGTTTTGTTTTAATTTTGGTTAGGCTATCACCGCTGATAACCTATATGTGTGTATTTCAAGTTTTTTGTTTACGGTTAGGCCTAATTAAATAAGTGATGTGTTTTTAAAGTGAGTTTAGTGTTTTTAAAGTGAGTTAAGTGTTTTTAAGTGAGTGAAGTGAACTGAAGAAAGTGATCGTCACCATGCCTCGTGCCTGTACGAACTGCGCCGGTAGGTTTGGTGCTTCCATGTTTGCTCCTGCCGATCCACAAGTCTGCCGACTCTGCCAGCAACGAGGGGATTTGACAGCAAAATTGGATGAAGCCCTCAACAAGATCAACGCCCTCACCAGGAAGCTGGAATCACTCCAAGAGTTTGTAACACTCAACGTTGGAGTATCACTAACTCAATTGTTTCAACTCCAGCATCCACCACCGCCCCAACGTCATCTGCCAACAATCCAACACCTGCAGTAGACACTGCAGCAGATGCTTCTGATGAACCTGAGCCGACATCAAACCAGGACAGCCGCCCTGTTCACCTTAGTCTCTCCCCACTCCTCGTGCAAGAAGCCTGCTAGCACGAACAGTACCAACCCCTCGCCCCCGTTCTAACCACTCCTCTCCCCGACCTGTACGTAGAGTCCCGCCACCACAGGTTTCCGGATTTACACCAGTGAGGAACGGTGCACGGCCAACGCAGAAAAGGTCTCATCTACCAGTCACAATGGGCCAACAGATTTGAGATATTGGTAGAGATGGAAGACGAACCAGAAGAGACCAGGCTCGTTGGGGATTCCATCCTACGAGGACAGGTCGAAGAGTTCTGCGACAGAGTCCCAAATCAACGAAAAAGATTTTGCATCCCAGGAGCTGGACTGGACAACATTGTGGAAGCCTTCGAAGATACCACAAAGGATGCAAATGAAAATACCCTTTTTGTCATCCATGCTGGTTCAAATGACGTCATGCGCACCAGATCCGAAGAGTTGATGGAGAAATATCGCAAGATGATCCAGCACTACAAAAACAAGTCAAGGAATATCATCATCTCAAGCATTCTCCCCAAGATCGACGCACCTGACAAATTCTACGACAAGGCTTTCAGCACAAATAGCCGACTAAAACATTTGTGTCTGAGGGAAGAAGTTGAATTCATCAAACTCTGGGACAACTTCTACAACCAGCCTACTCTGTTCCGCAAGGATGGCACTCATCTAAACCCTGTGGGTTCAGCACGCATGGGTCGTCTCCTACACGAAGCAGTCCGCAGCCATGGATCAAAAAACGCCATCCGAGAAGAAGCAGCAGTGACATAAATCATCCAACGCCAAGAAAAAAACAGAGGCAACCGAGGACCACCAGCGATAAGGACCGAAGACAGCGAGGACCGAGGACAGCCATGAACATAAATGTAGATCCGACAAGAACCAAAAATATTATTAAAGAGCGTTCCGTGAGTTCTAAAATAACAAATTTAAAGGTTTTCTATGCAAACGCTCGTAGCATACGCAATAAATTTTCAGATTTAGAGGAGCTAGTGTTTACAGAAAATTATGATGTGATTGGCATAACAGAATCTTGGCTCAATACAGAAGATAGAGACTTTTTAGCAGAGTATTCACTTCCCGGTTATGTAATGTTTGAGGAAAAGCCGAATAAATCGAAATGGAGGTGGCGTTTTACTTTATATCAAAGAAAGTCTTAACCCTACCCTCTTGTCAAAACCTCAAATTGTGAACGTCGACGCATCTTTTGTGCTAATAAAGAATAATAAAGGTACCAAAATAATACTTGCATTAATATACAGACCTCCAGCTCAATCAGTGCAAACTGACCGAGAAATTTACGAACAAATTGCAGATGTAAGTAACTCACAAGATACCGTAATTTTTGGTGACTTTAATTTACCTGTGACCAAGTGGGGCGATACTCTTACTTCACACTCCGGACATGACTTGTATACGAACTTACAAGAGAGTTCGCTTTATCAATTTGTTGGAACGCCGACCCGTGGTAATAACGTTCTTGACATTGTACTTGCAACAAAAGAAGAATTAATAGAGAATTTGAATGTTGGTGATGAATTCAGTAACAGCGACCATCGTACGATAACTTTCACTTTAAAGTTTACTAGTAACGAACCAAATAGTAGCATCGAAAAAGTCCCTAATTTCAAGAAAGCAAACTTCCATAAACTTAGAGCTATGTTTAAAGAAACTGACTGGAGCTTTTTAATTCACAATAACGACATAAATACATCTTGGAAGTTATTCGAAGCCACTTACCTAAAAGCAGTGCAAGACTGCATACCATCGAAAACTCGGCGTCCAGGCCATAATAATAAGCCCAAATGGTGGAATAAAGATATTTCAAAACTGCCTGCTTGCTAAAAAATTTGCTAATGATAGATTAAAATCTTCACAAAATGACGAAGAACGGCTGAAATTTGTAGAGCTACGACGCAAAGCCAAAAAGTTAATTAAGCAAAGTAAAAAGACCTTAGAGTTACATATTGCGAATCAAAGTAAAACAAACCCGAAAGAATTCTATAGTTATATCAGAAAGAAAAAAGTCGTTACTTCAACTGTTGGACCGTTAGTCGATGAAAATGGAGAATACATCAAAGACGAAGAACAAATGAGTAATGCCCTCAATACCTTCTTTGCATCAGTTTTTACAACAGAAGACCTCAGTGATATCCCTACACCATCGCCGATTCAGATTGATAATTCAGATGTTCTAAGCAATATCACCGTTACAGAGAGAGATGTTTTGAATTGTTTAGATAAACTCAAGGTAAATAAAACGCCTGGACCTGATAAAATCTCGCCTAGAGTTCTAAAGGAAGCTAAGGATGAGCTCTCTAAACCACTGACATTACTATTCAATAAATCCTTGCAGTCTGGAACTATGCCCGATCAGTGGAAGCTAGCCAACGTAACACCGATATTCAAAAAAGGCAGCAAATCCCTACCCAGTAACTATCGTCCAATTAGCTTAACCTCAGTTGTATGTAAAATGCTAGAAACGGTCATACGAGACAGACTCGTAAATCACTTAGAGGAAAATAACATACTTAAAGATACTCAACACGGCTTTCGTAAAAAAACGTTCCTGTTTAACAAACCTCTTAGACTTCTTCCACGATATCCTCAACCTCTACGATGAGAGTAAAGCTGTAGATATTATATACCTTGATTTTCAAAAGGCCTTTGACAAAGTTCCCCACAAACGTTTACTGCTAAAACTAAAAGCGCATGGAATACAAGACGGTGTGTTGAAATGGATAGAAAATTGGCTCAGCGACAGAAAGCAAAGAGTAGTCATAAACGGTAAGGCATCAAAATGGACCAATGTAAGTAGCGGGGTACCCCAGGGATCGGTACTAGGACCAATTCTCTTTCTAATTTACATCAACGACATAGATGAGGGTCTCACCTGTACAATCTCAAAATTTGCTGACGATACAAAAATTGCAAATAGCGTACTCTCAAAAGAACAAGTTGACGATATGCAACACAATCTAGATAAATTGTCATGTTGGGCCCAAATTTGGCAAATGAGTTTCAATGCGGATAAATGTAAAGTACTACATATCGGATACCTAAATGAGAAAGCAAACTATTCGATGAATGGCACTCAGCTTAAGAATGTAAACAGAGAAACCGATCTGGGAGTAACAATATCGAGTAACCTAAAACCGAGTCAACAATGTTCAGAAGTTGTTAAGAAGGCAAACAAAATAATTGGCTTTATAGGCAGGTCATTTGAGCATAAATCCAAAGAAGTTATCCTAACCCTTTACAATTCATTAGTCCGCCCTCTTCTGGAATACTGCGTTCAATCCTGGTGCCCTTATTACCAAAAAGATATAAACAAGCTAGAACGAGTTCAACGTAGAGTTACCAAAATGATACCTAGCCTAAAGAACAAACCATACGAAGAGCGTCTTAGAGAATTAAATCTATTTCCTTTAACCCAGCGCAGATTAAGAGGTGACTTAATTCAAGTGTTCAAAATCATCAAAGGCATCGACAATATGAACTGTAGTAAGTACTTCACTATCGACCAATCTAATTACACGCGGGGAAACGGTTGCAAAATTATTGGTAAAATCTTTTAACTCACACGAATCTAAGAATTTCTTCTTCAATCGAGTTGTCAACTTGTGGAATGGGCTTCCCCGTAACGTTATAGACTGCATCACCGTTGATTCATTTAAACTCCGCCTAGACAAATATCTCGCATCAAACCCGCGACTGACTGCGTTTGTAAATGAATAACTTTATTTTATCCCCCCCTCAGTTACTAACCCATCTGTCCCCTACTAACTTCCTAATCCTGCCACGGACATTAGTTCCAGGGCAGTAATTCCCTTTCCAATGTTCCCTTACCCACTCTAAACCACTGTTTGGACACTTGATCCTCAGTGTTTTGGAGGACAAGCAACCTAGAAGGGTCACTAGATCTGTTGTTGCTTGATTTCCTTTGTACTCCTTTGTACAAGGGAGAAGAAAAAACTGTCTAAAAGCCGCCCCGGAGATAAGAGTTCATCGCTTATTCATGACTCTCTTCCGTGTGAGGCTAAATGTTGGCGGCATAATGAACAGTCTTGACAGGGCTCACTGTTTCAGCCGCGGGGGTGAGGGGGGGGGGGGGGGGGAGAAACATAGTGTTTGAGAAGAATCAGGAAGGAGGTGATAAGGTATACAGAATCTGGGAGGCGAAATTCTTAAGGGGATCGATATTTGTCGTTTTCTGCCCCCCCCCCCCCGTCTTCCTCATGTTTAGCCTCATTAGTTTGCAGATTTAATGACGTTCGCCCCATTTGTTTGTCGATTATACAACTTTTCGTCCCATTTCTATATCACTATCAAGACCTTTCGTGCCATTATGGTGTCAATTTTTTTCCTGGCGAGTGATAGCGAGCCTGTAATTTTAAAAGAAATCGGCCTTCGGCCGGGAAATTTTGCTATAAAAATGTACAAATTTATCTTGAAGGGGGGTCTAGGGAGTGTTGTTTTAAGTTTGATGAAGGTCGAGCGAGGAAACTAAAAAATAAGTCAATATATATATATACCGGTATATATATATATATATATATATATATATATATATATATATATATATGTGTGTGTGTGTGTGTGTATAAACCCCCTTAAAGGGTTTATGGTTATAATTATTAGAAAGGTGTTTTAATAATATATTATTCGGGGAGGCTACGTGCAGGTCTAATTTATGGTACATAGTGAGACATTGTAAGGGGGTGACGGGACATTAAGAATTTAGGATACATAGTGAGACATTGTAAGGGGGTAACGGGACATTAAGAATTTAGGATACATAGTGAGACATTGTAAGGGGGTGACGGGACATTTAAGAATTTGGGAGGGGAGATTATAAAATTGAATATGGTTATAATTTTAGAGTTGTTAAGCGGGGATGGCAGAATACTTTAAATGGAAATGTTAGAGAAAGTGTTAGAGATATACAAATATGAATTGTTTATTGTCGATGAATATTCTAAAAGGCTACACGGCTAGAATTATGCAGAGGATACATTTTGGAAGATGAGAGACTACGCAAAGAGATTATTTTAAATACAATATATGTGTAAAGTATGGGAAGTCAGGAGGTAACCGCGTTTAAAACATGACAGAATACTATATATAATTGTATGATCAAAATTACGTAGATGTATTATGACTTGATGGGGACATTACATGGATACAATTTTTTGAAGGATATGTTGTGTGGATTTTATGTATTTATGTTTTTATTTTTATTTATTTTTTGATACAAGGTTGGAGGATATTATATATGTTTGTATGGTAAAAGGTTATACTGTACACGTCATATACAGAGTTTGGGAACGTTTACAATTGATTGAATTATGCATTATTAATTATTTTGTTTTATTTTTATGGGGAAAGACTATTCTAACCTATTTTATGGTGAGAACTACACAGATAATATAAACATTGTCTTGAAGGTTGTGTGGCTAAAGTATCACAGTTGTTATGTATTACAGATAACGTTTGGGTGACAGGATTACACATGCATGTATGTGTCTCAGGCGTGCATGTATCAAAGGTTCTTACAATGTATATATTTATCCTTTGGTTTTTGAGCGGGTCCACGTCTTGTTAAGGGGAGGTTTAAATTTGTTTGTTTATTAAATTATTTATTTAGTTATTAAAATTCTTAGTTTCCTCGCTAGCCCTTCATCAAGCTGTAAAAATACCCCCAAGACCACTCTTTGAAATACATTTACGGACGAAGGCCATTTCTTCCTAAATTGCAGGCTCGATGTCGCTCGCCATAAAATACCACCACTTAAATGGCACACAATATCTTAAAATCGCCAAAATAATGGGACCACTGTCTTAACATTTCAAAACTAATGGGGCTAAACATGTGGGAGAAGGAGGTTCGGAATCCCCCTCCCCTTTAACTATGAAGGTGGTTTCTCGTCTTGGTAATTGGTTCTGTGATGGTTACATTAATGGCTTGGATGGTGTAAACATGGACAAGAAGCTGTTGATATATTTATACCTTTGAAGATACGATTACGCATTTATTTTCTGTTTTCTGGCTATTATTATACTATCTATTGCCTGACGCCGTGATCCCCGAAGGGGTGGCCACGAACGAACCGCCCCATGCACCTCTGTCCCCAGTCAGTCGACGCCCCTCCCCCCAACCAGCACCGCCTATTATTAGACGATTTTGTTTAAATTAGGAAGGGTAAATATAAGTCAGAGGGTTAATTGCGATAATCTTTACCCATATAATTCCCACAGATCTTTCCTAAAGTGTATATAGTCGTCTAATGATAGCCAAAATATACTGTCAAAATGCGTCATAATCTACAGAGGGTAAATAATATAATAACCGTATGTGTATATTTTAGGTTATTATGTATCTCAGCAAAGACAGATCAGTCCACTAAACCATACCTTAATGTCTCGTTCCATATTATTGATCTATCAGTTTGTATTTATCAGTCCTGACTAACCCCTTGTCTTCCTTCAAAACCTTTGTAGAGTAAATATGATATATATAATGATACTAATAATATTAATAATAATAATGAAAATAAACACCATGTGAGGAAGAGCACTTTATTGATAACGTTTCGCACATTGGCCTGATGAAGCTATATGCGAAACGTTGTCAATAAAGTGTTCTTCCTCACATGGTGTTTATTTGTATTATTAATATTATTAGTATCATTATTATTATCATTATTACTCTACATAGGTCTACTTTTCAAAGTATAGTTTTTAATATAATTGTAATAATATTAATAATACTAATAATAATAATAATAATAATAATAATAATAATACAAATAATATTTATAATATTAAAAATAATATCAATAATAATAGCAATACTAATAATAACAATAATATTATCAGTAACAATAATTGTTATAATAATAATAATATTAATAATAATAATAAAATTAATAGTAATAATAAAAACAATAACAATCACCCTCATAATAAAACCGACATACGACCTTTGACAGACAGACTACACGCTTGAATAATTAGGTAGATGTTGCGTAGCTAACTGGGAGGGTAAGCTGCATATATAATAGGTCATTAGCATTTCATAACTCACCAGATTGTGTAGTTCTCTGTTTGTGTAGGCCCGAGTGCTTCGTTACCCCCTTGAGGATTATCACGCGTTCTGACAGTAGGTTCTGGCTATTATTGAGGGGGCCCACCTCGCTTTTTTTTATCTCTCTCCCTCTCTCTTTGGCTTGTGTCCATTCGGCCCCATTTAGCCTACTGTTTTAAGACGTTTATCCCCATACAGGTGTCAATTTCTTCCTGGCGAGCGATAGCGAGTCAGCATTGTATGGAGAAATCCATCTTCGCCGGAGACATTTTTCTATCGAAAAATTTACAAATTTAGCTTGCTGTTAAAACAAATATATATATATATATGCTTGCTCGCTACTGCTCGCCAAGAAAATATTGACACCTGGCTGGGGTTAAGCGTCTTAAGACAGTAGGCTGAATGGGGTCGAATGGATACAAGCCAAAGAGAGAGGCAGAGAAAGAGAAAAAGGCGAGGTTTATGTAGATTAAAGCAGGTGTATGGAAGTCGGAGGATTATGCTGCGGTTTGACAGTTAATTCTGGCTGTTATTAAGTGATTTACTTCGTACTAGGGAAGGTGGGGAGGGGGTGTTCTATGTGTATGAGGGATACAAAAGGCAAAACTGCCTGTAACCAGAGTCTCCACCAAAGCTGAAAGTGACAGCCAAATTAAGGCCAGTTGGGGTTCATTATCTTCAAAATTTAGCTTTTTGGTGTATTGGAAAGAAGTGTTTTTTGTTTAGTGTAGTGAAATGACTATAGGAGGATGAGGTTTTATGAGAGCTAGCTAGATTACTCTGTGTAGGTGAGACACAAACACAAACAGTAAGGGAAGCCAGGCATATGAAACAGGGGTTCCAGAAACTCATTATCACATGCCCATTAGGCCTCCCCTGCTCGATTGGTGTCTACAATATCCCCAACCTGGAAGGCAGAGGGTTTATTGGGATGGTCTTAAAACGCTTTGATTTAGATTAGGGAAGGTATAGGGACGTCAGAGGATCAATTGAGATAGTCTTTACCCTTTTGATGCCCATAGATCCTTCTTAAAATGTAAAAAACCGTATAATGATACCCAGAATATACTGTCCGCATTCGTCGTAATCCTCAATGGGTTAACTGTGTGTGACTCGGCGATAGTCTTGGCTTATTCTGGTAGATTGAGGAGAGTTTATGTTTTCTTCTGGACCCCTTCTCCCTCATGTTTAGCCCCATTAGACATTACATTTTTAGACATACTCCCTATTTGTTTTGACGATTTTATTTGATCAATATCTACTGATCTATCTATCTATATATTATTTATCTCTCTCTCTCTCTCTATATATATATATATATATATATATATATATATATATATATTTATATATATATATATATATATATATATATATATATAATTATATATATATATATATATATATATATATATATATATATATATTCTCTTTTAAACAGACGAGGTTAAAAGCAATAGCAGTTTCAGCATTCAGGATTTTATTGTTACAGCTTTCAATAGTTCTAACAATTTTCCTCTGGGGTTCAGAGATGAGGTACAAAAGGAAAGCCAACACCATCACTGCTATCAACGCCAAAGCCGGTGGCGTACACCTGAAGAAACTCATCGGCGAATTCACCCCAGGTTATGCTTACGGTACTATAAAAACCCACAAACCCGGGAACCCCCTCCGTCCCATCATATCACAGATCCCTACTGCTACCTACCAGACCGCCAAGGCCCTGAACAAACTCCTCACCCCTTTTGTTCCACGGCAATACAACCTCAACTCTGCTTATGACTTCCTAGAAATTCTACGAGATGCCCCCCCAGCTAACGACCACATCATCGCCTCCCTTGACGTAGAGAGTTTGTTTACCAACGTGCCCGTTGACAAGACCATAGATTTTATCCTACGTCGAGTTTACCACTGCCCTAATACGCCCCCCCTGGACATCCCGGAGAAGGCCCTGAAGACGCTCTTGGAACTATGTACCAAGGAGTCCCCTTTCCTCTGCCCCCGCGGGAATATGTACCAGCAAATCGATGGTGTAGCGATGGGAAGCCCCCTGTGGGTCCTGTTCGCCAATTTCTTCATGGGAACTATCGAAGAGGAACTCCTGGCTGCCCACCGGCCCACTGTCTACTGCAGGTACATCGATGATATCTTCGTGCGGGCGAAGGACCTGGGCGAACTCAGGGACCTCCAGCAGCGCTTCATGGCCGCCTCCGGACTCAACTTCACATACGAAGAAACCACCGATGGACATCTACCCTTCCTCGACCTCCTTGTCTCCCTCCACGACCACGGCTTCAAAACTACCGTGTACACCAAATCTACTAACAATGGCCAATGTCTTAATGGGGAAAGTGAATGCCCTAAACGATACCTACAGTCCACCATCGCCGCCTATGTCAGGAGAGCCCTCACCCATTGCACCACCTGGAATGACACTCACAATGAACTGGAAAGGCTCACCCAGATCCTAGTCAACAATGGGTATTCCAACACTGACGTCACCCATGCCATCAACCACCACCTAGAAAAATGGTACATAGCACCAACCCGGCCAATTACATTACATTTTTCCACAGAAACTACATGTCTTCCGACCACACAACAGACGAATCCATTATGAAAGAAATAATTAACAAAAACGTCCTCCCCACCAACCCTGACAATAAAATCAAACTCATTATTTACTACAAATCTCCTAAGACCACCAACCTTGTCCTCCTTAACCGCCCAATTTCCACCAACCAACCGAAAGACGACCATGTGATATACCAGCATATTTGCACCTCTGGGGACTGTGGACCCCTATCCTATGTTGGAATGACACAGACTCGCCTTTCCCGTCGACTAACCCTCCACCTTCAATCGGGCGCTTAAGAAGATCACTATCAAGCCCCCCACCATCTTGCCCTAACTCGCGCCGACCTAGACAAACAAACCACCATACTCGACAAAAAATCAGACCCCAGAAGACTAGCTATTTTAGAAGCTCTATACATCCAAACACTCAACCCCAGCATCAACAACCAAACACAAGACCTTCAAATTCTTCCTTCAGGCAAGCGCTACAGGCATGCTGCCCCCCCCCCCCTCCTCTCGCCCCGCGCCCCCCTCCCTTACGCTTCCAAGCTCAGCACACAACTGACAACACCAACCAATCACAGCCACCCACAGCCAACAACCAACCCCCGATAAGATTTAGTGCTCGTCTCGCGAATAGACTGCCTTCCACCAATGAACAGCCACCACACACCCAGTAGCTCCACCCACCTCCCTCTACTTGATCCTCGAATTTTGTATAAATATGATGCTTTGTCCCTACTCTAATCATTACCTCTCCATTCCCTGAAGATGCAAGATGTTTACTTGTGAAACGTTGGATCCACCATGAATTTTGCTAACCTTTTGTACCTCATCTCTGAACCCCAGGGGAAAATTGTTAGAACTATTGAAAGCTGTAACAATAAAATCCTGAATGCTGAAACTGCTATTGCTTTTAACCTCCTCTGTTTAAAAGAGAATCTATTATCTGTCTATACTAACATACAAGTATATATATATATATATATATATATATATATATATATATATATATATATACTGTACTGTATATACAGTATATATAATTATATTTTTATGTTTAATGTAATTTGGACTATGATGGATATCTTGGACTTATCATCAAGAGCAAATAACAGGGAATTTTCCGATGACCCGCAGGTAATGTAACCCAACCAATATAATTCACGGTACCAAGAGAAGTTCCTTTAATCGACTGTTGACCTAGAAGAAGGCTAATTGATGGCTTTGTTCAGAGTCGGCGAAAAGGAAAGTTATTTGAAGGAGATTGCAAACTAGGAATGTTATTTGTTCTAGATATATTTGGTAACATGAAAGGGAGAAGATTAGATATACACATCTTAAGTCAGGTTCTTGAGTGTATGTGCGTACTCTGGGACACACACACACACACACACACATGGATAGTTGCATTTAACAAATATGTAATGACTGCGAATGTCAGGTGTGTGGTTATCACAAAATATTGCTAATCCAGTATAGTTCAAAAGGCTATTGAATTAAGGTTAAGATCAGTGATTACTACTTGGAACAGTAACTTGTTAAACAATCTATATGTAGTAGCTATAAAGTATATATAGAAGTGTATGTCTTGGAGGATATATGTAGTAGCTATAAAGTATATATAGAGTGTATGGCTTGAGGAATATTAGTAGCTATAAGTATATAAAGTGTATGGCTTGAGGAATATATGTAGTAGCTATAAAGATATATAGAAGTGTATGGCTTGGAGGAATATATGTAGTAGCTATAAAGTATATATAGAAGTGTATGGCTTGGAGGAATTATGTAGTAGCTATAAAGTATATATAGAAGTGCATGGCTGGAATATTGTCTATAAAGTATATATATATAGAATGTATGCTTGGAGGAATATATGTAGTAGCTATAAAGTATATGTAGAAGTGTATGGATGGCGGAATATATGTAGTAGCTCTAAAGTATATGTAGAAGTGTATGGCTTGGAGGAATATATGTAATAGCTATAAAGTATGTAGAAGTTTATGGCTTGGAGGAATATATGTAGTAGCTATAAATTTATATGAAGTGTGGTTGCTTGGAGGAATATATGTAGTAGCTATAAAGTATATATAGAAGTATGGTTTGAGGAATAATGTAGTAGCTATAAAGTATATATAGAAGTGTATGGCTTGGGGAATATATGTAGTAGCTATAAGTATATATAGAAGTGTATGGCTTGGAGGAATATATGTAGTAGCTAAAGTATATATAGAAGTGTATGGCTTGGAGAATATATGTAGTAGCTATAATATATATAGAAGTGTATGGCTTGGAGGAATATGTAGTAGCTATAAAGTATATATAGAAGTGTATGGCTTGGAGGAATATATGTAGTAGCTATAAAGTATATATAGAAGTGTATGGCTTGGAGGAATATATGTAGTAGCTATAAAGTATATATAGAAGTGTATGGCTTGGAGGAATATGTAGTAGCTATAAGTATATATAGGAATATGGCTTGGAGGAATATATGTAGTAGCTATAAAGTATATATAGAAGTGTATGGCTTGGGGAAATATGTAGCTATAAGTTATATAGAAGTGTATGGCTTGAGGAATATATGTAGTAGCTATACAGTATATATAGAGTGTTGGCTTGGAGGAAATATGTAGTAGCTAAAGTATATATAGAAGGTATGGCTTGGAGGAATATATGATTAGCTATAAAGTATATATAGAAGGGTATGGCTTGGAGGAATATATGTAGTAGCTATAAAGTATATATAGAAGTGTATGGCTTGGAGGAATATATGTAGTAGCTATAAAGTATATATAGAAGTGTATGGCTTGGAGGAATATATGTAGTAGCTATAAAGTATATGTAGAAGTGTATGGCTTAGAGGAATATACTGTATGTTAAAGCTACGCAATGGTAATCGCATACTGGTGAGTAAACTACGAACCAGTAACAATAAATTGCCTATAACTGCTGGTAGATATCAGGATATTAGTAGAGAATATCGTATTTTTGGAAAATGTGAGGCTGGTGATATTGGTGACGAATAGTATGTGTCAAAATGCTGATATTGCTAGTTTGAGAAATCAGTATATTCCAAGTTACTTTAGACGTAGACCAACTCATTTCAAGTACAAGTTGTTGATGCAAACAAATAATGTTAATGTACTCAATATGTTGGCCATTGTTTTTTTTAGAGTTGTATTTAGTATTTTTATATTAATTTAGTATAATTACTTTTTAGTATGTATTGAGGAGCTGTGCTCCATCCAATTTGTTCGTAAAAGTCTGAGCCAAATAAAAATATTCTATTCTATTGCATTATATTATATTATATTATGTTCACACACACACACACACACACACACACACATACACACATACAGCCATACACACACACACATAGCCACACACACACCGTCATCATCATCAACACCAACACCTACTTCACACACACACACATATATTATACATTGACACACACACACGCACACACACACATACCGTCATCCAAACCAACACCTACTACACATGCACACACACACACACACATACACATAGCCACACACACACCGTCATCCACACCAACACCTACTACACATTGACACACACACACACACACCTGCTACACACACCCACACGCACAGACACACACACATATTATACATTGACACACACACACACACATACCGTCATCCAAACCAACACCTACTACACATGCACACACACACACACACACACATACATACACAATTACACATAGCCACACACACACCGTCATCCACACCAACACCTACTACACATTGACACACATACACACACACCTGCTACACACACCCACACGCACAGACACACACACACACAGCGTCATCATCATCAACACCAACTACACACACACACACACACACACACACACACACCAACACCTACTACACATTCACACACCTTGTTCACTCCAGTTACACGGGCGGCAATGTCTCCCACCCTTCACCCAATATACCAACACCAGCAGAGAGGAGAGAGAGAGAGAGCGAGAGAACAAGAGGAGAGAGAGAGAAAGGTGAAGGAGAGAGAAGAGAGAAGAGGGAAAGAGAGAGAGAGAGAGAGAGAGAGAGAGAGAAAGAGAGACGAGAAGAAAGAGAGAGAGAGAGAGAGAAAGGGGAGGTAAAATACTACATATGAAACCAAGTGATAACATTTCTACTGCTATGTTGAGAGAGAGAGAGAGAGAGATAGAAAAAAAGAAAGAGAGAGAGAGAGCGCGCGAGAGCAAGAGAGAGAGCTAGGGAGAGACGGAGGGGGGGGGGGGTGTAAACTAGTACAACAGAAACCAAGTGACAACATTTTTCCTACTATAGTTGACGTTGGTTGGTAATGTATGGGCAAGGAAACAGATTACCATAAAATGGAGGATTTCCCCCTCGCCGATCACTCCAGTTAAGGGGGTAGTACTCGCTTTTTCTGGTCCCCCTTTTCCCTCGTGTTTAGACCCATTAATTTTGCCATTTTAAGACGTTCGTTCACTAGTTTGGCGATTTTGAGACATTTCGCTCCATTACTTTGTCAATATTAAGATCTTTCGTGCCGTTTAGGTGTCAGTTTTTCCTGGCGAGCAATAGCGAGCCTGTAGGTTTTGAAGGCCGGGACATTTTTCAACCGAAAAATTTACAAATATATCTTGAAAGGGGATATAGGGGGTGTTCTTTTAAGCTTGATGGAGATCTAACATGGACATTAAAAATTAAAAGACTAAATTAATAAATAGTCCCATGAAACAAGCACTAGCCCCTTAAGAGGTGGAGCGAACATGTCTGGAGTATTTTCCACTTAGCACAAACAAAACTTGACATACTGTAGCATGAAGAGATACGTATTTAACCCCCGATTCCTCCTAATTTACAGACTCGCTATCGCTCGCCCGAAAGAAATGAACACCTTCAAATCTTATATTCGCCAAACTAGTAGGCTGACGGTCTAAATGTCTGAAAACTAATGGGGCTTAACATGAGGTGAGGGGGGGAGGGGGTGGGAAGAGAGAACCCCCCCACCCCCACCCCCTCTTAATGTATAAACTGTTCAACAATGACTGACCGTTCAGTTACTTGGTGGTTGTTCCTTATTTAACCCCTTGAGGATTATGACGCGCTTTAGCAGTTTATTCCGACTAGCATTAGACGATTTTATACAGCTTGAGGGAAATGTTGTAAGAGTTGATTGGGTGAAGACGGTCTCAACCAGCCCTCTGACTGCCTAATATCCTTCCTACTCTGAATAAAATCGTCTAATTATGGCCAGAAATAAGAGGGGTTAAGTGTAATAAGATTCTGAGAGGGTTAACTGATTGGTTGAAAAAATAACATGGTTACCTTGAGTATGCGAACGTGTTTTCATTTTCATTAATCTTGCAACCATTTCCTCTGGTGAAATTGGAAAGGTACATTGTAAAGGACTTGGTGACGATCATAGTGTCAATTCCTTAACCAATACAGTACCGGTGACGTCCTTTTCCTTATATTTTGGCAACTATTGGATGATTTTAGTAAGCTTAGGAAGGACCTCTAACTATGAAAAGGCTACAAACTATCAGCATATATCTTTCTAGCTATCACAAACCTCCCTAAACTGAATTAAATCGTTTAAAAGTTGCCAGCATATGATGATAAAGACGTCCCAGGTATTATACTGGTTAAATATGAAGTATCCTCTTAACTTACGCTTTGCTAAACGAGAGAGACAGAGAGAGAGAGAGAGAGAGAGAGATAATAAGGATGAGAGTGAGAGAGAGAAGGTGGAGGTGAAGTAAATACAGGACGTGAGAGAGAGAGAGAGAGAAGGTGTAGGGGAGGTAAATGTAGGACTAGGCAAATGGGAAAAAGAGTGCGGGAATAAAGGAGAACTAGGGGAGAGCCCGAGAGATGGAAGGGGAAGGGGGAAAATCACTCGAGATGGGAAATAGATACATAGGTATACAGATAGATAGATATGTAGATAGATAAACAGATATAATACAAACAAGTATACATACATAGATAGATAGAAAAGTACATACTAGATAGAGAGAGAGAGAGAGAGAGAGAGAGAGAGAGAGGTTAAAATGACTAAAAGATATACATTTTGTATTTGTTTAACTATGAAAATGTTATCTTTACTAAATATAATACAATTATTTCAGGGAAACTGCGATATGTAAACTTGTGGATGAATACGGCAAAATATAATTATGATAGATTATTTCTCATTTTATATTAATTTTATTTATTTTTAATCTGGCCGGTAATAGATGTGTATGTTTGTCTTTGGATGGGTCTATTAATAAATGGAGGCGATAGCATTTGTAATAAGTAGTCTTTCAACTTGTTGAAGATAGTATTGCAACCGCCATTAGAGTTAACATTACCATATATATGATATTACCTTATTATGAGCATGCAGTAGGCCTACCGTCATGATGAAATTGATATGACGTTTCCTGTACTCAAAACACTGGAATGATTGTAATCCTAGAGACTCGTGTTGATTCTAGGTATATTGGAATGTTATATTATTTGAAGCCAATTCGTGTTGTACATAATTTCGGATTCGGTATAATTGGAGGTTTATTGATATCAAGCCCGTTCGTGCTGTACGTAATGTCATTAATTCATAAATATGGCCATCCACTTACCGCTAATAATTCCCTTTTTGTTTGGTACCAGATCAGTCATTGCAGGTGGTGTGAACATGAATGCTAGCAGTTTGACGCCGAATGTAGCATTGCACACCATGCTAACGACAAAGAGAGAAAGACACACAGTGAGACTGAGAAAAGATAGATAGATAGTGAGAGAGAGAGTGAGAGTGAGTGAGAAAAGACAGACAGAGAGAGAGAGAGAGTTAGAGTTAGAGTTAGAGAGAGAGCCTGCAGCAGACTTATTATGCAACTTAGCGGCTCCCTAATAGCCTCTTTCTCCAGACCCGCGCCTCAGTATGTCTTCACACTCCATTTATTCCCAGTTAATTTCGCACCTCTGTCTTGGTGTCGCCTGTGGTTTAGATCTGATTCATACGCTCTCTTTCGCATACACGCACGCACGCACACACTCTCTCTCTCTCTCTCTCTCATATTTCGCACCTTTGTCTTGGTGTCGCCAGTGTTTTAGATCTGATTCATACGCTCTCTCTCTCTCTCTCTCGCTTTCTATTTCTTTTATCTCTAAGGAGAGGATACATGAGCGCCCTTTGCTTTAGAATAATATTTATGCAGGAAACAATTGCCTCTTTCAGTATTCGAGGACGCTATTTCACTTTGGTCTGGCTAACAATAAACGATTTTTCTCTGATTTGGAAAGCCATCTATGGAATCGAAAAAGTAAACTTCATATCTAATAACCCTCTGACTCCCACAACCCCTCCCTAAAAATGGATTCAATCGTCTACTAATTGTAAAAATAAAATAAAATGATTCAACTAGCAGATCTCAACTCTCTCTAACTCTCTAACTATCTAACTCTCTCACTCTCTATCTCTCTCTCTCTCGCTCTCTCTCTCTCTCTCTCAACTAGTAGATCTCAACGCATATTGTTGGGGTGGGTTTGGTTGGGTTAATACTCTCTGGTGCGACGTCTTGATGGGTTGTATTACATAATGATATTGTTTTATTATTATTATTATTATTATTATTATTTGTATTATTATTATTGAGTGTTAGTATTGCTTCTGCCATTTTGGAGCACTGTTTGACCCCTTCTATACCGGCTTCGTCTTTCTACTTTATGTTGGCTCCTTTTAGATTATTTGGTTCCGTTTATAAAAGGCCTCCATCAATTAACATGCTTCGAACTATCTCACTCAACCCATTTTACTACCTCAGATCCTTTTTAAAGTGCACAAAATCGTCTACATATAGATAAACTAAAACTAAAAAGAAGGGGTTGAGGAAGACTGTGAAGGCGTTTTTGTTAGCCTGGGGGACAAACTATAAAGGAGTACAAAGGAAATCCAGCAACAACAGATCTAGTGACCCTTCTAGGCTGCTTGTCCTCCAAAACACTGAGGATCAAGTGTCCAAACAGTGGTTTAGAGTGGGTAAGGGAACATTGGAAAGGGAACTACTGCCCTGCCACTAACGTGGCAGGACTAGGAAGTTAGTAGGGGACATATGGGTTAGTAACTGAGGGGAGGATAAAATAAAGTTATTCATTTACAAACGCAGTCAGGGGCGGGTTTGATGCGAGATATTTGTCTAGTCGGAATTTAAATGAATCAACGGTGCTGCAGTCTATAACGTCTCGGGGAAGCCCATTCCACAAGTTGACAACTCGATTGAAGAAGAAATTCTTAGATTCGTGTGAGTTAAAAGATTTACCAATAATTTTGCAACCGTTTCCCCGCGTGTAATTAGATTGGTCGATAGTGAAGTACTTACTACAGTTCATATTGTCGATGCCTTTGATGATTTTGAACACTTGAATTAAGTCACCTCTTAATCTGCGCTGGGTTAAAGGAAATAGATTTAATTCTCTAAGAGTTTTGTTCTTTAGGCTAGGTATCATTTTGGTAACTCTACGTTGAACGCGTTCTAGCTTGTTTATATCTTTTTGGTAATAAGGGCACCAGGATTGTAGAGGAGACTGACGAAGAGAGGAGAGAGAAGAGAGCTTAGAAGAGCGAGAGAGAGAGAGAGAGAGAGAGAGAGAGAGAGAGAGAGGCGCCATTAATTAGGAATATTTATAATGTAATGGGTAGAGCGTGCAATTTTTGTATGTGATATCCTAGGTTCGAATCCTGGGAGAATCACATGCTTTCATTAATTTCATTTGGTGGTGTTATTGGTGACAAGAACAATATTAAAAATTATATATATATATATATATACGTTACTCTCAAACTTTCTTCTACTCAACATCTGAGCTCTGGAACTCTCTCCCAGAATCAGTCCTTCCCTCTTCCTATGACTTAAATTGCTTCAAACTCCGTGTGTCCAGGCATTTTGGCTCGAACGTCCCTTGATTTTGGCCCTGTCACTCTTTCAACTATGGGGGAGGCACTCGCTATAGGCAGTTATGCCTTTTGCCTCCCTCAATCACATAGAAAAAAAATAAAAAATATATATATATATATATATATATATATATATATGTGTGTGTGTGTGTATGTATTTATATATTGTGTTATAAAATCCGAAAACCCCACAGTGCTTTCTGAATCAGGGACACGGAAATAACCTGTGAAAACCCTAGTATTTGTGGGAATAAATTTTAGGCATGGATTATGTGTGTGGTTTTGTGGATGTGTATTTGAGTACATGTATATTTGCCTGTGTGTGTGTGTGTGTGTGTGTGTGTGTGTGTGTGTGTGTGTGTGTGTGTGTGTGTGTGTGTGTGTGTGTGTGTGTGTGTTGTAGTTTACTATGCATTGGTTTCATTATATGCTATATCCAATACCTAATTTGTTCTCCATTATTTAGCCTTATATTTTCATTAGTGTACCTTACCTAAGTTTTCCCCCAATATCCCTAACTATGCTCATACATACGCAGATCTGTATTTCCCTGCACCACATATTACCCCCCCCCCCCTCCCTCCCTCCCCTTTCTGTCCCCTTGCTCCAGGGTTCTATATGTTCATAGGCCTACCTCGAACTTTTTTTTTCTCACCATTTAGGGACTAACTTCTTTTTTTTTTCACCATTTAGGGACTAACTTTTTTTTTCACCATTTAGGGACTAACTTCTTTTTTTCACCATTTAGGGACTAACTTTTTTTTTCACCATTTAGGGACTAACTTCTTCTTTTTTTCACCATTTAGGGACTAATTTTATATTAATCTCTGAAACTAACAACTGACGGTAGGATATGTTAGGCGGTTGAACTCTATAGTCATATTTACATTTGAAACGGCTAAAGCAAAACATATAATGAATCAAAAACAGTGCTCAATTTATTATCAAGTAAATCCGGTAAACTTAATTGTCTTCTGATCAAATGGCTAGCACATGACACTTAAGAAAATCGTGACATTGAGATATGCCCAAATCCTTAATGTTGCCATCTGCTGTGCCTGTCCCTTGCTATGTCTCCTTTACCATTACCAATTAGATAACAGTTTGTTTGATTTAAACGTCACTAATGCAGTTGTAGTCATCTTAGGCAGGCCCTCACGGATTCAACGACTAGCAAGGGACGGTATTTATCTCCTGCCTGGAGATCTTTCTTAAGGGGAGATCTCCACTCGAGGGATTTTTTTCTTGACCCCTTTCTCCCTCATGTTTAGCCCCATTGCTTTTGATATTATAAAACGTTTGCCCGATTAGTTTAGCGATTTTAAGAACTTTCACCCCATATTAAGACCTTTCGTGCAATTCAGGTGTCGATTTTTATCCTGGCGAGCGATAGCGAGCCTGTAATTTAAGAGGAACCGGCCTTCGGCCGGGACATTTTTCTACCGAAAAATGTACAAATTTATCTTGAAAGGGACTCAAGGGGGTGAAATTTTAAGCTTGATGGAGGTCTAAGCAACACACTAGAAACCTCCCCTTAAAGGTGGGGGCTCATGGGTTGAGATAAACATGGAATGATAATCGCCAAGCTGTACATAATTATCTTGCAAAACGCAATGGCACTGAAATAATGATTAACAATGGTATAAAGGATTTTGTGGATCGTCTATACCGGGCCTGTGACGTCACTATGACGTCACAGGCCCGGTATAGACGATCTGCAAAACCTGTATACCATTGTTAATAATCATTTCAGTGATATTGCATTTTACAAGATAATTATATGCAGGTTGGCGATTATTTGTCCATGTTTACCTCAACCCATGCGCCCCCACCTTTAAGCAAAATAAAATAAACCAATAGAAATTTAAACAAAAATTACCAGGATTTCTATTGGTCCTTCCTAAGCTGAATAAAACCACCTAATGGAGATAACCTTCAAACCATGTTATCCCCTTTAGTTCTTTATAACAGATAGTGTACAGTCAAAATCAATTGTGCGCCGAAACTTTGCTCTTAAACATGTTTATAAAAATCGTGGTATTGTCCCTTTATCTAGATATCGTACAAACTGTCATCCAGGTTTTCGACGAACTATTAATATTGAGTGTCCTTGTTACCCTTCACCTGCTTGTAAGGGTTAAACGCCTTGACCTACCTCTTTCCCTTGTCTTCATCTCCCTCCCTGCAGTCCTTACCTGAAAAACAAAACACACATTCAATTAAAATTCAATTCAAAAGATATTGGTGTCGCAATTACATAATAGAAAAATATCGTTTAAGGGGGGAGGGTAGACAAATGGGACACACTCGCTCTCTCTCACTCTCACTCTCTCTCTCTCTCTCTCTCTCTCTCTCTCTCTCTCTCTCTCTCTCTCTCTCTCTCTCTCTCTCTCTCTCTCTCAGCTTCTATATTTTCCTTCTCTCGGCTTTCTCTTACGGAAGCATTTTAAGATTTGTAAAAATCTTGCCTTTCTTTTTATGGCTTGCAGTATATGGGTGACCATGAGACTTCTTCTTTGATGTATATTTGTCCTGAGATAGTGTTCAATATCAAGGTGTCAGTGTGTGGGTGGGTGTGTGTGTGTGTGTGTGTGTGTGTGTGTGTGTGTGTGTGGGTGTGTGTGTGTGTACGTCGTGTGTGTTCTTAACAAGGTGTTTTGTCTATCACTAAATATTTAAATATATATATATATATCTTTTTATATCTAGCTTTATCATGTATCTATATATATCTCTCAATCTGTTTATCTTTAACTCTCTCTCTCTCAGTATTGCTAACTATATATATCGTCTATACTGAACATTAATGTGTTGTTCTATGTGTTACCTGCTTCTGGTAAAACTTTAATTACCCTTAAGAGGAGGTTTTTAGCTTGTTCCCTAGACCTCCATTAAGCTTAAATTACACCCCCTTGAGCCCCTTTCAAGATAAATTTGCAAATTTTTCGGTAGAACTATGTCCCGGCCCAAGGCTGGTTCCTCTAAAATTACAGGCTCACTATCGCTCGCCAGGAAAAAATCGACACTTAAATGGCACGAAAGGTCTTAACATTGACAAATGGGGCGAAAGTTCTTAAAATCGCCTAACTAATGGGGCGAACGTCTTAAAATCTCAAAAGCAATGGTGCTAAACATAAGAAAGGAGCCCAGAACAAAAATGTCTCAAGTGGAAATCTCCCCTTAAAACACCGTACCGTTTGGTCGGGATTCGAACCTGTTTTCTTCTAATAAACAGTCCACAGCGCAATTCACTGAGCTAGGCCTTACTTCAGATATCCAGATATCCATTAGTATATAGTATAACACACACACACACACACACACACACACACACACACACACACACACACACACACACACACACACACACACACACGACTATCACTTCACAGTTTTCATTTATTTTATTTAGATTTGTTTTGTAATGATTTTATTCTGCGTTTTCTTTAGATTTCTTAGTCTTGCATGGTTTTCTATTCCTCTATTAATCCCATTTTCTTCGTATATTTCCAGTGTTAATATATTTATTTATTTATATTTTTTTGGTTGGGTTCATTCCATATACTGTAATATTCATCGCCTCTCACTATCTTCTTCTCCCATCTTTCTCTTTCTCTCTCTCTCTCTCTGTTTCTCTTTCTCTTTATCTCTCTCTCTCTCTGTTTCTCTTTCTCTCTCTCTCTCTCTCTCTCTCTCTCTCTCTCTCTCTCTCTCTCTCTCGCTCTCTCTCCCCCTCCCTCTCCATCTCTCTCTCTCTCTCTCTCTCTCTCTCTCTCTCTCTCTCTCTCTCTCAACCTGTCACATACACACACAACTATCACCGACCTATGGCTCTTGACACCTTTCCCCACATTTTCTCACTCTTTTATTTAGTTTGCTTAAGGGGAGATTTCCACTTGAGGGATATATTTCTGGAACCCTTTCTCCCTCATGTTTAACTCCGTTGCATTTGATATTTTAAGACGTTCGCCCCATTAGTTTGGCGATTTATAAGAACTGTCACCACATTTCTATCAATTTTAAGACCTTTCGTACCATATTTTGGGCATCGTTTTTTTCCTGGCGAGCGATAGGAAGCCTGTAATTTGAGAGAAACGGTCGGGACATTTTATATCGAAATATTTACTAATTTATCTTACAGGAGGGTCTTGGATTTTTTTTTTTTTTTTTTTTTTTTTTTTAAAGCTTGATGGAGGTCTAGGGAGGAAACTAAATACAATGACAAAAGGATCCATAAATGAGGCAATAAATACGCCCATCCCCCCTTAAGTCTTCCATGCTTTATTCCTATTATCCTTTATTTACCTTCCACAGCCTTTCATAATTTGCTAGTCTTTTTATTCCAGTTTATTTGATTTGATTTACTTTTTCTTGGTCTTTCATTTTCTCCTCATGTTAACCCTTTCTGTACCGGCGATATGTTATAATATTATTCTGGCTACTATTAGACGATTATATTCAGTTTTAAAAGGGCCTCCAGCAATTAACAGGCTTCGAGCTATCTCCCTTATCCCTTTTTGCTCCTTCTTAAGCTGCACAAAATCCCAACTAACTAAATAAAAGAGTGATCAAATATGGGGAGAGGTTTCAACAGCTATAGGTCGGTGATAGTTGTGTGTGTGTGTGTGTGATAGGTTAAAGAGAGAGAGAGAGAGAGAGAGAGAGAGAGAGAGAGAGAGAGAGAGAGAGAGAGAGAGAGAGAGAGAGAGACATAAGACAGACAGACAGACAGACAGACAAAACACTGGTGTAAAAGTTATGTGATCGAGAGACTAGCCGGATGAAGGGAGCCATAGATCGGTGATAGGTGTGTGTGTGTGTACTTACACTAGTTGTACTTACACTAGTTGTATTTGCTGGAGTGAGCATGCTCGTTAATTCCCGCCTCCTAAGATATGTTTGTCATACCGTGCTTTGAAACTATAACTATGTGTGTGTGTGTGTGTGTGTGTGTGTGTGTGTGTGACAAGTTAGAGACAGACAGACAGACAGACAAACAAAAAAATTGTATAAAAGTGATGTGATCGAGAGACTAGTGGGATGAAGGACTATAACATATTGGTGTATATACTCTCGCCAAAGGTCGAAGCACCACTCCAGCCCAAACGTTTGGTTGTGTGTCATACTCTAGTGTTGAACAGAAACGTTTTGTTGTGTGTCTTGCTCTAGTGGTGTCTATTTGTTATATGTGTGTGTGTGTGTGTGTGTGTGTGTGTGTGTGTATGTGTGTGTGTGTGTGTGTGTGTGTGTTTGGATTAGTTTTGTTGTGTGTTTTGCTCTTGTGTTGTCTATTTGTTTAACCGTCCTGGTGGTGTAATGGTTAAGGTGTCAAAAATCTGTGTGTGATAACCAGGTTCGAATCCCGGTGGATCACATATATACTTTAATTAATTTCATTAGGGGTGTTTGGTGTGGTCAAATTAATAAAATATAGATATGTGTGTGTGTGTGTGTGTGTGTGTGTGTGTGTGTGTGTGTGTGTGTGTGTGTGTGTACTCGCTCTATTTCCCCCTCAGGTGTTATTTATTTACTGTATATGTTTTCAGTTGTATATAGGTCTATTGCTCTTATTTTTGTTCGGTCTGGTGTTTAGTTTTCTTTATATTTCTTCCTAGTTTATTCAACCTGGTATTTTCCAGTTTCGATTAATGTTGTTTTGTATTATATTCAGCTGGTGTTTATTATTCATATTTTTTCAGTTGTGTTTGTTGATCTTCCAATTGTATTCGGCCTGGTGTTTATTAGACATGGTGTTATTTTCAGCAATAGCCAGACTATAACATAGAAGAAATCTGCCTTCGGCCGTGACATATTTCTATCGAAAACAAACAAATTAAACTTAACTTGAAAGGGGTCTGGATGAGTATTTGTTTTGTTTGAACAAGTTTGTGAAGGCGTTTTTGCTAGCCTAGGGGACAAACTAAAACACTTTGCTTGAAAAAAAGACAAACAAGCAAAATCCTAATTACAAATAAAATATAATATCTTGACAACCACAAGACGTCGGATCAGACAGTGTTAATCTTTACATTTTGTTTTTGTTTACTTTTGTATGATTCACTTGTTATGCAAATAAAATAAATCAATAAATCAATAGAATCAGATAAATAAAAACACATCGCTAGTAAAGAAGGGGTTATATGTCATCCTTGCATTAATAAGAACAAGGTCAAGGACGACTTTTAAGGAGAGATTTCCACTGGAGGGATTTTTTTTCTTGACCCCTTTCTCCCGTATGTTTAGCCCAATTGCTTTTGATATTATAAAACGTTCGCCCCGTTAGTTTGGCGATTTTAAGAACTTTCACCCCATTTTAAGACCTTTCGTGCCATTCAGGTGTCGATTTTATCCTGGCGAGCGATAGCGAGCCTGTAATTTAAGAGGAAACGGCCTTCGGCCGCGACATTTTTCTACCGAAAAATGTACAAATTTATCTTGAAAGGGACTCAAGGGGGTGTAATTTTAAGCTTGATAGAGGTCTACTGAACAAACTAAATACCTCCCCTTAATCCGATATTAATTGGTCGAGGCAGGTCACTCTCAGCCGGAAGCCGTTAATTCCGTTAGCCGTTTGAACCGTTCGAATTTTTAAACCCGCCAACTGTCACACCGGCCCTAACGAACGAGGACAGGACGTTTCAAGGTCTTCGTAGTGATGGAGTGGCCGGGGCGTATTTGTTTGTTTTGCTTTCGAGTTTTGTTTTGTAATGCTTGTATTGTTTATTGGATTTGTTTGTTTTGCTTCAGAGTTTTTTGTACTAAACTTGAGTTATATTTTTTATGTTTTGCTTTACTTTCGTTTATTTTGTTTTATTTGAAGTGGTTCTATATTTATTTATATATATTATATATTTGATTTTGTCTTTATTTTAACTTTTAGTATTACTTATATTAATACATTGAAGTGGTTTTATTTTTTGATGACTTCATTAGTATTTTGTTCCATAGAATAATTATAGTTGATATGAATAAAGCGTTTTTGTGATATATATATATATATATATATATATACTGTATATATATATATATATATATATATATATATATATATATATATATATATATATATACTGTATATATAAAACTATTGGGTGGTGGAGGTTGTGTGAGGTAATGTGTTTGTGTGGGAAGTGAGTCAATAAGAGAGCGGGTGATGGCTTCAGACGCTACTGAATTTTCATGGCCCCCTCACTCACCCTCTGATGGCTCGTTGGGGGTCGGGTGGGGGGTGAAAAATGAAAGTAAATAAAAGTACATACGAATAAGAAGAAGTACATACGAATAAGGAGGAGTACATACGAATAAGAAGAAGTAAATACGAATAAGGAGGAATACATACGAATTAGAAGGCGTACATACAAATAAGAACTAAGAATGAAAAACTGTGTGAAGTAGGGAAGAGATAAATATTTAGAACAGTATGTGTTAACGGGAGGTATTTAGTTTGTTCCCTACGTTTTCATCAAGCTTAAAATTACACCCCCTAGACCCCCTTTCAAGATAAATTTGTACATTTTTCGGTAGAAAAATTTCCCGGCCAGAGGCCGGTTGCTCTTAAATTACAGGCTCGCTATCGCTCGCCAGGAAAAAATCGACACCTTAATGGCACGAAAGGTCTTAAAATTGACAGAAATGGGGCAAAATGTCTTAAAATGTCAAAAATACTAGGGCGAACGTCTTAAAATCTCAAAAACAATGGGGCTAAACGTGAGGGAGAAAGAGGTTCAGAAAAAAATCCTCCAGGTGGAAATCTCCCCTTAAATAGGACTAGAGAACAGGGAAGGTGTCAGGGGAGGCATGGCTTTTTTAAGAACTTCCAAGAAGGGGATATAAAGGCAACTAAATTCATGAAGGGGGGTGACCTGCTTTTTGTTATTTCTGTCCTTTTCTCTCTTTCCCTGGCTTGTATCCATTCGGCCCCATTCAGCCAACTATTTTAGGACGTTAATCCCCATCTAGGTGTCGATTTCTTCCTGGCGAGCAATAGCGAGCCAGCATTATATGAAGAAATCCGGCTTCGCCGGAGACATTTTTCTATCGAAAAATGTACAAATTTAGCCTGCTGTCAAACAAAAATAAAAAATATGCTGGCTCGCTACCGCTCACCAGTAAAAAAATTGACACCTGGATGGGGATAAACGTCTTAAAACAGTAGGCTGAATGGGGCCAAATGGATACAAGCCAGAGAAAGATAGAAAAGGACAGAACCAAAACAGGTCACCACCCTTAAACCATTGTAGCTGGACGAAGAGGTGACTAATAGGGGACCTCAATAAAGGTGCATATATCAAAGACCTTGATGACATGGATGCAAGGAAGTCCATTAAGGGGAGGTTTTTAGTGGATTCCCTAGACGTCAATCAAGCTTAAAATCACTCCCCCCTAGACTCCCTTTCAAGATAAATTTGTACATTTTTCGGTAGAAAAATTTCCCGGCCGAAGGCCGGTTCTCCTTAAATTACAGGCTCGCTTTCGCTCGCCAGGAAAAAATCGACACCTAAATGGCACGAATGGTCTTAAAATTGACAGAAATGGGGCAAGGGGTCTTAAAATCGCCAAACTAATAAGGCGAACGTCTTAAAATCTCAAAAGCAATGGGGCTAAACATGAGGGAGAGGGGGGGTCCAGACAAAAATCCTCCAGGTGGAAATCTCCCCTTAATTATGCATTATTCAAATTAGGCTAAAAGTAATAATTAACAGGAAAGCCTTTCACTCACATAAAGCGAAACATTTTAATAAACAGAACCGCTAATAATATCGTAGAATGCTGCATACATGTCAGTTAGAAAGGTATCTTTCTTATAGTGTCAGTTAGATACTGTATATGTGTCAGTTAGGCTGGTAGCTTTCTTATAATGTCAGTTAGATAAATATGTCAGTTAGATACTGTATATGTGTCAGTTAGGCTGGTAGCTTTCTTATAATGTCAGTTAGATAAATATGTCAGTTAGATACTGTATATGTGTCAGTTAGAAAGGTATCTTTCTTATAGTGTCAGTTAGATAAATATGTCAGTTAGATACTGTATATGTGTCAGTTAGGCTGGTAGCTTTCTTATAATGTCAGTTACATAAATGTGTCAGTTAGATACTGTATATGTGTCAGTTAGGAAGGTATCTTTCTTATAGTGTCAGTTAGATAAATGTGTCAGTTAGATACTGTGTATGTGTCAGTTAGGCTGGTAGCTTTCTTATAGTGTCAGTTAGATAAATGTGTCGGTTAGATACTGTATATGTGTCAGTTAGATAGGTATCTTTCTTATAGTGTCAGTTAGATAAATATGTCAGTTAGATACTGTATATGTGTCAGTTAGGCTGGTATCTTTCTTATAGTGTCAGTTAGATAAATGTGTCAGTTAGATACTGTATATGTGTCAGTTAGAAAGGTATCTTTCTTATGGTGTCAGTTAGATAAATATGTCGGTTAGATACTGTGTATGTGTCAGTTAGGCTGGTAGCTTTCTTATAATGTCAGTTAGATAAATATGTCAGTTAGATACTGTATATGTGTCAGTTAGGCTGGTAGCTTTCTTATAATGTCAGTTAGATAAATATGTCAGTTAGATACTGTATATGTGTCAGTTAGGCTGGTAGCTTTCTTATAGTGTCAGTTAGATAAATATGTCAGTTAGATACTGTATATGTGTCAGTTAGGCTGGTAGCTTTCTTATAATGTCAGTTAGATAAATATGTCAGTTAGATACTGTATATGTGTCAGTTAGGCTGGTAGCTTTCTTATAATGTCAGTTAGATAAATGTGTCAGTTAGATACTGTATATGTGTCAGTTAGGAAGGTATCTTTCTTATAGTGTCAGTTAGATAAATGTGTCAGTTAGATACTGTATATGTGTCAGTTAGGAAGGTATCTTTCTTATAGTGTCAGTTAGATAAATATGTCGGTTAGATACTGTGTATGTGTCAGTTAGGAAGTAGCTTTCTTATAGTGTCAGTTAGATAAATGTGTCAGTTAGATACTGTATATGTGTCAGTTAGGAAGGTATCTTTCTTATAGTGTCAGTTAGATAAATGTGTCAGTTAGATACTGTATATGTGTCAGTTAGGAAGGTATCTTTCTTATAGTGTCAGTTAGATAAATATGTCGGTTAGATACTGTGTATGTGTCAGTTAGAAAGGTATCTTTCTTATGGTGTCAGTTAGATAAATATGTCGGTTAGATACTGTGTATGTGTCAGTTAGGCTGGTAGCTTTCTTATAATGTCAGTTACATAAATATGTCCGTTATATACTGTATATATGTTAGTTAGATATATATCTTATAATATCAGTTAATAAGTATGTCAGTTTGATGTTGTATACTGTATATAAGTATGTTACTTGGATCGATACCCTTCCTTGATGATCCATCTTACAGGTGTCTGGAGTTGGAGCCCTACGTTTGCTTTCTCCAGCCATCATTCTTACAGGTGTCTGGAGTTGGAGCCCTGCGTTTGCTTTCTCCAGCCATCATTCTTTTCCCGTGACAAACCTCAACCAGAAGGATAGTTGGGATATTTTTTACCAGTTTGCTTTCCTTTGCAATCCTAGGTTAAGGGGACATGGGCCGGTTTTCTGGACCACTTTCTCCCTCATGTTTAGCCCCATTAGTTTTCAGATGTTAAGATGTTCGGCCCGTTAGTTTGGCGATTTTAAGACCTTTCGCCCCATTTCTTCGTCAATATTCAGACCTTTCGTGCTATTTAGGTGTCGATTTTTTCCCTGGCAAACGATAGTGAGCCTGTAATGTTGGAAGAACTGGAATTCGGCCGGGACATTTTTCTGCCGAAAAATGTACAAATGAATGTAGAAGGGGGATCCAATGGATATTTTTTTTTTAATTTGATGGAGGTCTAGGGATGAAACTAGAAAAATAAAGAATACATGCAAAAATCGGCCAAAAAGTGAACCATCATTAAAGGGAAGGGAGAAGGGGGCAGGGATAGCAATTGTAAGGTGGGAGATGTGAGTAGATGAAACACTGTAAATAGATGGGGTGAGGGTGTGAATAAGAGGGAAGGAACAAATAATTATGGGAGAGAGAAGAATGAAGCAGTGGGAGATGAGAACAGGTAAATAGAGAACGGTGCATATAAAGATTATTAACCCTTTGAGTACCAGCGACGTGTGTTGTATTATATTCTAGCTAGTATGCAGCTTAGGAAGGATCTGTGGTAGTTAAAAGGGTTGGTGGAGATAGTTTGAAGCCATATTATTGCCTGAGGTTCTTTATAAGCTGTATTAAATCGTCTAATAGTTGCCAGAATATGATGAAAAGGACGCCCCTGGTACTGTACGGGTTAAGGGTGGATGAATCTGCTACATCCCGATTCCCCTACATCCCGATTCCCCTACATCCCGATTCCCCTACATCCCGATTCCCCTACATCCCGATTCCCCTACATCCCGATTCCCCTACATCCCGATTCCCCTACATCCCGATTCCCCTACATCCCGATTCCCCTACATCCCGATTCCCCTACATCCCGATTCCCCTACATCCCGATTCCCCTACATCCCGATTCCCCTACATCCCGATTCCCCTACATCTCGATTCCCCTACATCTCGTTTTAGACAACCTCGCGGTGCAAGATACCTCACAGACGGTAGCGGAAATCCACCAGGTTAATTTTCTTCATTTTGGCTCTGCGAACTTTGGTCTTTGTGCTTAATGTCGTGGAGGCAGCCGTTTAGGAGGAGTGGTGCGTCAAAGGTTCGGGAGATGATACCATGCAGCGAAACAACCTACTTAGTGAGTGTAGCCAAAATCTGGCAGGTTCACTTTGTTCAATTTGGCTCTGCAAACAACTTAACAACTTTGTTCTTAGCGTTCAATGTCGTAGCCGTTTAGAAGGAGTAGTATGTCTCCGGGGACAAAAAAAAAATATATATATATATACAGTATATATATATATATATATATGAATAAATACATAAATTCAGCAAAACAACAGCCCTCTTCCTATCAGAATCGGAAACAAAGAGAGGAGAGGAGAGGAAATGGAAGGTGAGAAGAGGAGAGGAATAGGAAGGAGTGGGAGAAAGAAGAGAAACGAAGAGGACTGGGGAAGCAATGGAGAAGAAACAGACTAGAAAGAGAACAACAGGAAGAAATAAAGTCAAGAAAAGGGACAGGGACAATAGGTAAAGCGAGAGTAAAGACAAGAACAAAATAAAGGGAAGGAAAGTAAATAAGGACGAGAAAAAGCAATAGGTGAAAGGAATGAAGAAGAAGAAAACAATAGATAAAAGGAAAGAAACAGAAAAAAACAATAACAAAATGGAAAGTAGAAATATTTGGTAAAAGGAAAGAATCCGGAGGAAAAAACAATAGATAAAAACAATAGATAAAAACAATAGATAATGCGGAAGGTCATGGGAAAGAAGGAGAAAAGCAACAACAAAAAGGTAAACATAAGGTAAAGGGCAAGAAGAAAGAAAAAAACAATATATACAAGAACAAATGAAACACAGGGTACAGGAGAAAAACAATAGAGAACAGAAAAACACAATGTAACAGAAGAAGAAGAATGAGAACAACAATAAATAACAGCATAAAAGAAACACAAGGTCACGAGGAAGAAGGAGAAAGAAATAGATTTAAAACAGGAGAAGGTAAAATGAAAGAAGAACAACAATTGATGAAAGGATAGCAGACAAACAATTGATGAAAGGATAGCAGAAAACAAAAAGATTAAATGATAGAAGAAGACAAACAATAGCTAAAAAGGATATAAGGATAGAACAATAGGAAATGATAGAAGACAAACAATAGCTAAAAAGGATATATGGATAAACAATAGGAAGAAGGAAAAGTTTAAGACGCCCAAGAGGTATAGAGTTGAGCCGTGGGAGTATAAATGGCGTGCGGATAAAATTAAATTAAATCTTAAAGAGAGGAGGAGGAGGAGGAATTAAGACCTTATAGTAACAGAGATCGGCCAACTTCCGCCATATTGTTGACCTAGAGACCTCATAGTAACAGATCGGCCAACTTCCACCATATTGTTGACCTTATAGTAACAGAGATCGGCCAACCTCCGCCATATTGTTGACCCTATAGTAACAGAGATCGGCCAACCTCCGCCATATTGTAGACCTAATACTAACAGATTGGCCAACCTCCACCATATTGGGGCCACTGGTTTTATTTAGCCTCTCATCACACTTAATCCGTTCAGTACCAGATCCGTCCCCTGTAACTGTCTTGTGGCTACTATTAGACGAATACATTCAGTTTCAAACGGGCCTCCAGCAATTAACAGGCTTCAAACTATCTTAATTCACCCTATTTACAACCACAGATCCTGTTTAAGCTGCACACAATCGTCGAAATATAGCTAAACTAAAATGAAAAAGACATCGCCGGTACAGAAGGGGTTAAATATGTCTCCATGCCTACAATAAGCCTTAGGCAATACCAGTCGAGTTTGGTAATAGGATATAAACTCTACGTGATCACAACCCAAATATCGCCCCGTTGTTTGAATACGATAGCACTAAAATGGCGTTCAAAGGCAATGATGGTAAATTGTTATCTCGCCCTCTTGATAACTCAGCTACTACCAAAATGTTGTGGCGAAATTTGTTGCTAATTATGAAAAACTTGCCAATTATAAGACGCAGAGACGTAGCAGTGTCATATTTGGCCATTAACCCTTCCTCTACCGGCGACGTTTTTTGTTATTTTTGTCTAGGTACATTAAGACGATTTTGTGTAGTTTAAGAAGGATCTGTGGTAGTAAAAAGGTTAAGTGAGATAGTTTGGAGCCTGTTAATTGCTGGAGGCCCTTTTGAAACTGAATAAAATCGTCTAAGAGTTGCCAGAATATAATGCAAAATACGTCCCCGGTACAGAAGGGGTTAAGAATCGATTAATCAGCTGCTAAGGGATTTAATCAAACATCAGCCGGGAAAAAAAACAGGGTATACACGATATCTATGCAGAAAAAAAAGAGATAGGCGAACCGAGAAGAATGTGTGGGAGGAAGCAGCTGGTCGTGGGGAATGAAGGAGAGCATAACCAAGTCAGTCAGTCAGTAGCCAGCCCTTACTCCCGCAAGGGGTAGGGAGGATCAGCAAGAGACACGAGAAAGGAAAAAGAGGACAGGAGAAGAACGCATATATAACAGTTTGCCCACAAGCATTCAGAAGCACCGATCACTCATCAGCCCCCGAAATCAATGGTTTCACCTCCGCATAAGAAAGTAAATAACGAAATATATAAAAATGATAATATAAAGGATAAATCACAGGAAAGTTATTACAATATGCCCCGATTCAGGTGTCGGTCTTTCCCTGGTAAACGGTACGACCCTGCAATTTCGAGGAAATCGGCTTTTGGCCTGGACATATTTCTTACAAAAAAATATGCAAATTTAACTTCCAGGTGGGTTGGGGGGGGGGGGGGGAGGGGGGTTCGTTCGTAGGGGGTTTAAGGGGCTGTTGGAAAGGTGCAAACAAAATCAAAGCCTGCAATATTAATACGAACAAAAAATATAATAATATAAAATCCTAAACGTTAGAGAGAGAGAGAGAGAGAGAGAGAGAGAGAGAGAGAGAGAGAGAGAGGAGAGAGAGAGAGAGAGAGAGAGAGAGAGAGAGAGAGAGAGAGAGAGAGAGAGAGAGAGAGAGAGAGAGAGAGAGAGAGAGAGAGAGAGAGAGAGAGAGAGAGAGAGAGAGAGAGAGAGAGAGAGAGAGATAAAAGACAGAAAACAAGAGAACAGAGATAGAGAGAGAGTGAGAACATGTGGGTGGGTGGAGATTGCAGCATAAGAGGACGCCCCCAGAGAGTTGAGAAACAGCCCTGGAGCGGAATCCAACTTGGGTACCCGGGCCAGCAGTGGGGCGTGAGCGACAAGTAATTGGCTGCCGGACAGACGTTGTGGGTAGTGGGATGACCAGGCCGGATGGATAGATAGGATAGATAGGATAGGGGGATTATTGTGAAAGATGGATTGATTATAAAGCTGTATAATTTTCTTAACAATATACTTTTTAAATTGAACTTATGAATTTAAGGTGGATTATTCATGGGAGGATATTATTATGCAAGATGGATTATTGATTGTGAAGCTTATTGTATGTATGTATATACTCTGGCACAAACCCCATTGCTGGGGGTGGCCGACACGAGACAGAGCCCGAACAGAAACAACATTGAGAGTTCCTATTCTCAGGGTCCGGGACCACTTACGCGTTCCCTCGCCCGTTTCTCTGTCTCGTCGAGTAGCAGAATTATACAAGGGGAGGAGGATTCTTAGGCCCCAGAAGGAAAAGTAAGACAGTAAAAGAGACAGACAGAAACAGCTAAGGTTGGGTAGAGGATGCATAACCTCACTCTGGATAGGACCAGCCCTTATTAAATGGCCCGGTTCAAGGCCGGTTTATCCTAAATTGCATGCTTATTATGATTTATATATGATGCATTTGTGGTGGTTGTAGTGATGTAGTTGTGGTGGATGTTGTGGTGGTGTAATGGTGGTGGGGGAGTGGTAGTTGTCGTGGATGTTGTGGTGATGTAATTGTGGTGGTTGTGGTGAATCTTGAGGTGATGTAATTGTGGTGGAGGAGTGGATCTGGTGGTGATGTAATTGTGGTGGGTGAGTGGTGATCGTGGTGGATGTTGCGGGTTACGTAATTGTGGTGGAGGAGTGAATGCTGTGTGGTGGTGGAAGAGTGAAAATGGCTTAGTGTGGGGAGATTTCCATTATCCCCCCCTTCCCTCCCCCTCACGTACCACACCTCAAGAGCTATACCAATGTTTACTGCACAGTTTTAAGAACGAGAGATTAAACATATATATATAATATATATATATATATATATATATATTATATATATATATATATATATATATATATATAGATATAGATATATACCGGTATATATAATATATATATATATATATATATATAATATATATATATATATATATATATATATACCGTATAGATATATATATATATATATATTAATATATATATATATATATATATATATATTATACAGTATATACTCAAATTGCGTCCATAGTTCGTGGCTCCACGTCTGCAACGTCCTTCATCTTGTCTTACCTCTCCCTCTCTCTCTCATCTCTTTCTCTTCTCCTCTCTCTCTCCTCTCTCTCTCTTCCCTGTACCATTGCTCTTCTCCCTGCATTTCCGAGACTCGTCCTGCCAGGATTGGGTTACGTCCATCACCCTCATCTTTGGGCATATCTCCTCCGCTTTTGTGTCGCCCATCTCATCTGCCGAGTCCGTCTTGCTCGTTTAAGGGGGGATGGGCTTATTATTGGCTCATTTGCTTATCTTTATTAATTTTGTTTCCTCCCTACTCCATCAACTTTAAAATAAACATCCATTAGATCCCCCTTCTATTAATGTGTACATTTTTTCGGTAGAAAAATACTTCCAGTGTAAGAGAGCTAACGGAAAAAAAGTATTGTATATCACTACAGGTGGAGGTTGCATGAAATGTCCTTTCCTTTTCTAACTTTCTATAATTCAGGTGGCTTCCAAGATCTGCAAGGTTATTCACTTCCACTGTTCATGTACGTCACTTGCGGGAGGTACGGAGGATGGGAGAGCCTTCTTTGCTATCCTTTCCTTCCAGTTCTCTTACTCACGGATTAGCTATGTACTAGAATTAAGTTCTGACCACCAGCTAGGATCGTAAGGTCTTTGTGGTCATATCTATGTAAATCTCTCTCTCTCTCTCTCTCTCTCCTCTCCTCCTCTCTCCTCGTCGTCTCTCTCTCTCGTCTCTCTCTCTCTCATTCTCTCTTCTTCTCATCTCTCTCTCTCTCATCTCTCTCTCTCTCTCTCTCTCTCTTCTCTCTCTCTCCTCGCTCTCTCGCTCTCTCTCTTCTCTCTTCTCTCTCTCTCCTCTCTCTCATCCCCCCTCTCCCACCCCCCTCAGTCCCTCTTCAAGGTATCTCTCTCTTAGTGCCTCCCTCTCAGACGCTCGTAATTACCAATTATATCTCTCTCCCTGCCTCCCTCTCACTCCCAGCCTCCGAACCTCCTCTCACCCACCCAGCTCGTCCCCAGCCTGCCTCATCCCGCCGAAACGATGATCTCTCTCCCCATCTCCTCTCCGCTCCCCCCCTCGCCGGGCCCCGCCCCTCACTCCTCTCCCCCCGCTCCTCCCATCCTCCTCTCCACCCCTCCTCACACTGCCTCTCTACTCATCCTCTCCTCTTCTCTTCTCTCCCCCCCCTCCCCCTTCCTAGGCCGGCCCAAGGACGACATCTCTCCATTATGTCGTCTCAGATCTCGTAATTAAACCAATACTCTGAGACAATGCCTGTCACATTCCTGATCTATACGCTCCTGGTACTGCACTTCCTAACACTATACAAAACTGCTCACAATTTACATATAGCCTACACCCAATATTCTTATTCTCCGACGCCTCACAAAAACATGTTCCACAAATACTCGTATGCCTCACAAAGTAAAGTATGCTTCATAATTTTCATATGCCTCACAAAAAAATGCTTTATCTCGTCTATGCCCTCACAAAACGTGCTTCAGAAATTTCATTTGCACAATGCCTCACAAAACACGTTGGCTTACAATGTGCATATGCCTTACACAACATGCTAGTATTCAACGCGTCACAAAATAATTTCACAAATAGTCATATGCCTCACAAAAAAACATGGACTCCTATTCTCCCCTAACCTCACACAAAGGATGCTCACTCTTCCTATAGCTGTCACCGTTCACCGGTTTAGTTACTCGAAAATATGGAAGCAACACGTCGGTCACCATGTCCTTTATCTCCTACGCTCCGCAAATTTGGCCGCCCAAACACCTGTTCACTTTTCTCCGAACTCCCTTCTCAAAAACCCCTTCTCGCATTTCTCTTTATACAAAAAGCATGCCAAACCGTTGTAATTGTTTCCTTCTCCTCACAATTACCACATACCTTGCCAAGCCACCATCATAATCTACACGCACACCTCTTACGCCTTTTACACTACACATGCTTCATAATTAATCCCCTGGGCTACCAAAAACAGGCTCTGTCTCATCGTTCACACCTAAATAAAAAAATAAATAATAATGAATAAAAACAAAATAAATAACAAAACACATAATAAAATGGGGGGTTTGGTGCCAGAGTCAGATACATACATACATATGATACTGTATTGGTATATACAAAAAGTGCTCACATATAGTTTCCCATGGGTTACAGTTGACCCCCACCCACAAAACATTTGCATCACTCTCCGTGATTTCGTCTCTGCAAGGAAGATTAGTATGCCTCGGTGATCAGAAGTGTATTTTTTATATTTTATATTTGTTTAGTATTATGATCAATTTACGGGGATTATTCGTATTTAATTTCCATACATAAATGTATTAAGGTGGATACAATTAATTTAAATTACGCCATCTCATATGTTCATCAAGCTTATATAGTATCCTTTACGCATAAACAACACGGGCTCATCAAGTATCCCACGCCTCATAAAATATGTTCACATATATTTTTAGCTTCATTTCTCAAATGTCACTATCGAAATATATATAGTATATATAGCTTTATATATTATTGGTTTTTTTTTTTTGTTTTTTTTTCTATGGGATTGAGGGAGGCAACAGGCATACTGCCTATAACGAGGTTGCCTCCCCCCCAAGTTGAAAAAGAGTGACAGGGCCAAAATCAAGGGACGTTCGTAGGCCAAAATGCCTGGGACTGAATATACATATATATATATCTATATATTTATAATATATGATTATATATATATGATAGATATATATTATAGATAGTATAATATCTCAGTCCCACGCGTCAACTTGCACCATTATACAGTACATTACCGGTTATAGTGCAAGATAATATATATTTGTAGTTTCCTTATCCCCCCCCCCAGTGTTAGCCCACATTGTAGTTGCATCTAAGATTTGAGTTGTTCTCGGTATTGCTCTAACCAATACGACTCCTTGGTTTGTAAATTTCACTAATATTTCGTATTAATTGTCCTGTTATTTAGCCACAAAGTAGCTAACCATTCACATTGTGTGTTTAGCTTCTCCTTTTGTTTCGTCTTCGTACTGAATTTGTTACTTTGTTTCATAAGATTGTTTTGTCAGAAGTACTTGTCACAGTAGTGGTACTTTTCGGCTTCTTCCCACGTGTAATGTTGTGGGTTCACAGTATGGTTCCACTCTCACAATTAGTTTATTGCAATGTGAAATGTATAATTTGCAGGAAAACTGATCACGTTAAATTATTCCCCGATGATTTTGTTTTTTGCAAAAATAACTGTATAGCCTGTTTTTGTTCAAATATTTATGATATAATAATTGAATTTATTGAATTGAAGGTCTTTTGGTGTTGTGGTGAAAATTTAATAAGACATATAGATAGCTGTGGTATATGTGCTATTTATACATACAATATCAATTATAGACTGTGTATGTGTTATAGATCACACCCTTCATAATATTTGTTTACATATTTTAGTAGAAAAATACCCCGGACAAATGCTGATTCTTCCTCATAAATTGCTGGCTCGTTATTATATTTGGCAAAGAAATGGGGCGAAAGGGCTGAAATTCGCCAAACTAATGTGGGTGTACGTCTTAAAATGTCAAAGCTAATGGACTATACAAATGAAAAATACCCTTTTTGTCATCCATGCTGGTTCCAATGACAGTCATGCGCCACCAGATCCGAAGAGTTGATGGAGAAATATCGCAAGATGATCCAGCACTACAAAAACCAGTCAAGGAATATCATCATCTCAGGCAATTCTCCCCAAGATCGACGCACCTGACAAAATTCTACGACAAAGGCCTTCAGCACAAATAGCCTACCTAAAAATATTTGTGTCTTGAGGGGAAGAAGTTGAATTCATTCAACCTCTGGGGACAACTTCTACAACCAGCCTAATCTGTTCCGCAAGCATGGCACTCATCTAACCCCTGTGGGTACAGCACGCATTGGTCGTCTCCTACACTAAGCAGTCCGCAGCCATGGATCAAAAAACCCCATCCGAGAAGAAGCAGCAGTGACATAAATCATCCAACGCCAAGAAAAAGCAGAGGGCAACCGAGGACCACCAGCGATAAGGACCCGAAGACAGCGAGGACCGATACAGCCATGAACATAAAGGTATATCCGACAAGAACCAAAAATATTATTAAAGAGCGTTCCGTGAGTTTCTAAAATAAACAAATTGAACAGGTTTTCTTATGCAACGGCTCGAAGCTCTACGCAATAAATTTTCAGATTTAGAGGAAGCGAGTGTTTACAGAAAATTATGATGGGATTGGCATAACAGAAGCTTGCCTCAATACAGAAGAGAGATCCTTTTAAGCAGAGTATTCACATTCCCGGTTATGTAATGTTTGAGAAAAGCCGAATAACTCGAAATGGAGGTGGCGTTTTTACTTTAATATCAAAGAAAGTCTTAACCCGTACCCTCTTGTCAAAACCTCAAATTGTGAACGTCGCCGCATCTTTTGTGCTAATAAAGAATAATCAGCTACAAAAATAAGACTTGCATTAATATACAGACCTCCAGCTCAATCAGTGCAAACTAACCGAGAAATTTACGAACAAATTGCAGATGTAAGTAACTCACAAGATACCGTCATTTTTGGCGACTTTAATTTACCTGTAGACCAAGTGGGGCGATACTCTTACGTCCCCCTCCGGACATGACTTGTATACGAACTTGCAAGAGAGTTCGCTTTAATCAATTTGTTCCGAAACGCCAACCCGTGGGAATAACTTTCTTGACATTGTACTTGCAACAAAAGAAGAGATTAATAGAGAATTTGAATGTTTGGTGATGAATTCAGTAACAGCGACCATCGTACGATAACGTTCACTTTAAAGTTTACTAGTAACGAACCAAATAGTAGCATCGAAAAAGTCCCTAATTTCAATACAGCAAACTTCCTTCCATAAACTTAGAGCTATGTTTAAAGAAACTGACTGTAGCGTTTTATTCCACAATAACCACAGAAATACAGCTTGGAATTTATTCGAAGCCACTTACCTAAAAGCAGTGCAAGACGGCATACCATCGCGAAATACGGCGTCCAGGCCTATAATAAGCTCCCAAATGGTGGAATAAAGATATTTCAAACTGCCTGCTTGCTAAAAAATTTGCTAATGAGAAATTAAAAATCTCACAAAATGACGAAGAACGTCTGAAATTTTTGTAGAGCTACGACGCAAAGCCGAAAAGTTAATTAAGCAAAGTAAAAAGACCTTAGCGTTACATATTGCGAAATCAAAGTAAAACAAACCCGAAAGAATTCTATAGTTATATCAGAAAGAAAAAAAGTTGTTACTTCAACTGTTGAACCGGTTAGTCGATGAAAATGGAGAATACACCAAAGCCGAATGTACAAAGGAGCTGCCCTCGAATACCGGCTTTGCATCAGTTGTTACAACAGAAGACATCCGGGATATCCCTCCAGCCATCGCCGATTCAGATTGATAATTCACGATGTTCGAGCGATATCACCGTTACAGAGAGAGAAGTATTGAATTGTTTAGATTAAAAAACCCCCTAAGGTAAATAAAACGCCAGGACCTGATCATCAGTCTCGCCTAGAGTTCTAAACGAAGCTAAGGATGAGCTCTCCAAACCACTGACAGTACTATTCCATAAATCCTTTCAGTCTGGAACTATGCCCGATCAGTGGACGCTAGCCAACGTAACACCGATATTCAAAAAAGGCAGCAAATCCCTACCCAGTCAACTATCGTCCAATTAGCTTATCCCCAGCTGTATGTACAATGCTAGAAACGGTCATACGAGACAGACTCGTAAATCCCTTAGAGGAAAATAACAGCCGTAAAGATACTCAAACACGGCTTTCGTAAAAAACGTTTCCTGTTTAACAAACCTCCTAGCCTTCTTCTTCCACGATATCCTCACCCCCTACGATGAGAGTACAGCTGTATATCTTATATACCTTGATTTTCGTAAGGCCTTCGTCTATGTCTCCCACAAACGTTTACTGCTAAAACTAAAAGCGCATGACGTACAAGACGGTGTGTTGAAATGGATAGAAAATTGGCTCATCGACAGCAGCATAGAGGTAGTCAGAAACGTGTAAGGCATCAAAATGGACCAATTTACGTAGCGGTTTAACCCAGGGATCGGTACTAGGAACCAATTCGCTTTCTAATTTACATCAACGACATAAGATGATGGTCTCACCTGTACAATCTCAAAACTTTTCTGACGATACAAAAATTGCAAATAGCGTACTCGCAAAAGAACAAGTTTCGATATGCAAGCCAATCTATATAAAGTGTCATGTTAGGGCCCAAATTTGAGCAAATGAGTTTTTCAATGCGGATAAATGTAAACGTACTACATATCGGATACCTAAATGAGAAAGCAAACTAATTCGATGAATGGCACTCAGCTTAAGAATGTCACCAGAGAAACCGATCTGGGGGAAAAGTAACAATATCGAGTAACCTAAAGCAGTGTCAACAATGTGCAGAAGTTGTTAAGTAGGCAAACAAAATAATTCCCTTTATAGGCAGGTCCTTTTAGCATAAATCCAAAGAAGTTATCCTAACCCTTTTTACAATTCCTTAGTCCGCCCTCTTCTGGAATCTTGCGTTTCAATTCGGGTGCCCTTATTAACCAAAAAGATATAAACAAGCTAGAACGAGTTCAACGGAGAGTTTTACCAAAATGATACCTAGCCTAAAGAACAAACCATACGAAGAGCGTCTTAGAGAATTTAAATCTCTTTCCTTTAACCCAGCGCAGATTAAAAGAGTGCCTTAATTCAAGTGTTCAAAATCATCAAAGGCATCGACAATATGAACTGTAGTAAGTAGCTGTTCCCTATCGACCAAGCTAATTACACGCGGGGACACGGTTGCAAAATTATTGGTAAATCTTTTAACCTCACACAAATCTAAGAATGTCTTCTTCAATCGAGTTGTCAAACCTTGTGGAAGGGGCTGCCCCGAAACGTTATAGACTGCATCACCGTTGATTTCATTTAAAAAACTCCGCCTAGACACCTATCTCGCATC